>JAMKCH010052681.1:0-10482 GCA_023653785.1 Ophioderma brevispina
AATACCGCTGAAAATCTGTGTATTCACCGGGAAAGGCTTCTTTGATCTCAGTCTGAACTTTTGATATGCACGTTTTAAAAACTACACAATCAGATAAAAAGTAATGCCTTATCTTTAATGTACGGATTTCAAGACACCCACTTGCAGGTGATGTTAGCATATCCATACCAGTAAAAAAAATATAAAAATATGAGTGTTGATGATTTTTTGCCGGTCGGATCTAGCACATCGCTGCAATCCCTTTAAAAAATGTATATCATGTAACTAAATTATAAATTAAATACATCAATGCCAATGCTTTTATTTATTTTTTACAATATTCATGAAGGCTTTCTTTATAGTAGTGTATAAATTTTAATTAAGAGCTATTGATATAAAAAAGTAGTGCCTAGTGTGGGGGATAATCCACGACTATACGGGCTTGATCATATGCATGAAGGAATAACATCAGTAGGCACTTTCGGGGAACGGGCCTTTTTTCTTTTTCACTGAATACCCAAAACGACACTCATCGGCAAAAAACTGCTGATGAGTCAGTCGGATTAACAATCGAGTTAACTAGACCTAAGAATCACTCCACTATTTGCTTGTATATTCAATTCCTCTTCATTTTCTTTCAACTGCTTGTATTTTTGAGTAATGTCATCTGCATTATCAAAATCATCTGTCTGATTTGCTCTTCCTCGCGATTTTCTGTCCCGTTTCTGGAGTCTTCAGTCGTTAGGAAAAAGTATTCAAAATTCAATCTTTAATTAATTTACACGAGAAAATAAGGCCAGCATGACAAAAAAAAAATAAAAAACTTTAAACAAGTTAACACAATCAAATACATTGATTTTTGTGAATTGTGACCATCCCTAACTAGAAGAAAACCACCGATTCAATCCAATTAGTGAAATTGGCTTAAGAAAGGCCGACTCAGAGATTTTCAAAACATTTTGTTTGTAGTTTAATTAAAAATAGACATCTAGAATAAAGATATCATGTAGTCACCTTAATATGCTTAATTCCCACAATTTCCCATTTTCAATGCGTAAACATTCGGATCTGGATTTTATAATAAAGTTTCAAAGTTGTGATTTTGGGTACTTCGATTTGAGCTTTAAGTTATTTCACCCATATTAAACCTAACACATCATGGGTCGTCCGCTATAACCCTGTACGACCGGCAATAGACGGCACTTCGAAAGTGTCTCCTGAGGTTCGACCTGCAATAACAAGCAATTAGTGCTTTGCCAAAGCCGGTGGGACGTTTCCCCCAAGCAGAAAGAAAACTTGCGGAAAACTCCTTAACGTCCAACCGGCAATTGGCAGCAATCGGCCTCTGTGGGGAAATGGTCTGACCCCGGATCTGACCGGCAATTCACAGCAAGTTAGAAAGCGAAAATAGTCTTGAAAGTCCAACTGGCAATTACAAGCAAATGAAGACACAAACGAGCTATGCCCCCCCCCCCCCCCCCCCCCGCAGAACAAAAATGCAGAAAAAGTGTTTAGTTCCACGGAATCGCAGCAAAGCGCCTACTGATGGAAAAAACATCCGACCAGCAGTCCGCGGCAATGCACCTCCTGAGGGGAAACGTCCGACCGGCAGTTCCTAGCAATGCGCCTCCTGCGGGTATAACGTCCCACCGGCAGTCCATGGCAATGCCTTCTGCGGGGAAAACTTCCGACCATCCGTCTGCGGCAATGCGCCTTCTGCGGGAAACGTCTGACTTTCAGTCAGTGCTGTAAGCCAGTTCTCTGAGAAAATCGGCGAGGACGGGTATGGATCTGGCACCAACTTCACGTTCGACACAGGTTCTGCAAAGGGATTCAAACCTGGGCCGCATTGGTGGATGGGCATTTTGTGATCCAATCTGTGATTAAAATGGCACTCATTCCGGTTAGAAGTCCAAATGTACCAAATGGAAGGCTTACTCTTTGCAAGTGCATCCGACTGGCGAGAACCTATTTCATATTAAAGCCATCATCAAACTTTCGCAACGCGGCCTGTCCCAAATTTACAATAGGTTCGGTCTCTATCCGTCAACTGGCGCCGTTGACGGATGGAGTTTTCGCAATTAAGTGTATGGCTCATCCACTCAAGCAAGGTGGTATTGAAAAGCCTGTACCTCTCTCCATTAAGCATGTGGACACCAAATGGTCAATTGTTTTTACATGCCGCATTCTTCCTAAACACAATAAATATGAGTCAACTTACCTATCGTCTCTGTCCAAATCCCATGGACAGTTAACTACTATGTACGCCCTCTTTCCCCTATTGCCGCACTGTAGAATTGCATGTAAGCGCACGTCACGCAAAGATACACCTATACATGTTTGTTACCGTTGTCATGTCCCATGACCTCACTATAGAGTCACACAGACATGATACAACATAATCCCCAATGCATCCCTTACATGGACCTAATCATGCCCAGGGTTCCTCCTGTATAGAAGACGGGGTATTGACAATCACAACACATAAATCCACATGGCTCATACGTTGGTTGTAAATCTTACATCTGTAATTGCCTCAAAAATAGTAATATCAATTGAACTTTAACCTAAATCAACTTTAGAGGTGATAATAAGTTCAAATGTCAACTATCTACGAAATACACTGCTCATTTCATAAAAATCAGGAAAATGTTTTTGTGCATTGGTAAATATCCAGATCCATCACACAAAACAACAAACTGGCCAATCATGCCCATTTGATTCAAAGATGCAAAGATTCAAAAGATTCAAATTTATTTCCATTCATACCTAACAACATATAACATATACACAATACAATGATCCACGGAATGCTCAAAAGGCCTAAAAGGCCTGAAACGAGCATCACCTGAAAATTAACATGTTCCTACAAACACTAGACGCACACATCATGGTTAACACATACAAACAACACAAAAACGTCAACAGAGCCATTAATCAAATACAAATTTATGCAAAGAAAACATCAAATTGTTGATACCACATACCAATTGGTAGCCGAAGTACAAGATCCAAACAATAAGCTAACAGAATTTAAACACGAGTTTGATTTTTAATAAATTTGTGATCTGAAGTTTTAATTGATTTTTGCCATCCTACTAATTGTGTTGAGTTGACTTCTGTTTTCGGGCTGCTACTCTTATTGATTTACCTTGCAAAGGTAGTTTTTGTTAGACAGAGTTTGTAATATCGGTAGGCTTATTTCTTGGCTGGTAATTATGGACTTTCTCCTGGCTAGTAAAATAACCTTTGAAGGCTTCTGGTAATTGCTTTGTAAAGTGCTTATACATGAGTACTTACTTTCAATGATCAAAGGTATCATAAACTTAAGTACCGGTACTTCTTAAAGAGAGGTGCGAGTGGCCTCAAATAATGACTATTTGATTATTCTCAGTGCTTTTTTTTGGAGTTTAATATTTTTCCAAGTACATTTTATAATATTACCCCCTTCTAGAATACCGTAGTTTTTAGGGAAGTATACAGAGGTACAGTATCACGAATAATTACATAACCCTTTCAGGAACGAAATGTTTCAGTTTATTAATTACTCCTATTCCTCTTGAAATAAATTTTTTTAGATATGTTTTCAATATGCTTTTTCCATGTGAGATTTTCATCGCTTGTCACTCCGAGAAATTTTGTCTCAGTTACCTCGTTTGAGCATCGATCTCTAAAATAATTGTTTCCATTTTCCCCCCCACATTTATACAAGTAGTTTTTGAACATTTGGGGACCAAGAATCGATGTAATTTGTCCTTTGCTTGCACTTAACTGAAAGCGTGGTTGCTTTTAAAACCATTGCTGACTCGTCCTTCCAACTCTTTTTATTAATCAAATGTGGATACCATATCATTGTGTGAATAAGTTATTGTCGTATCATCATCTGCAAAAAGACGAATTGGAGGATACTGTTATATTACAAGATCATTTACATATAAGTAATAAAAGTCGGGGCCTAAAAGCGGAACCTTGGGGAACCACATAAGACTTCTTACTTGATTTACACGAGTTGGTCATACACATATTTGTTTCCTTTATACAAATATTAGTAAACCATTTAAAACAGCACCTCGAAAACCATAGTGGTTTCCAGTTTATATAACAAAATACATGATTTATTGTAATCAAAGGCGTTGACAAAGTCTATAAATACACCATGGTTGCTTTCATGTGTTTTTACCGATGTACTATTTTATCATCATTCCAATATGCCATATCGGTAGAATGTTGTATCGTAAATCCGAATGGTTTTGTTCATTTAATAGGTTGAATTTATTGATATAGTCCAAACGATCCTGTTAAAAACCATTCGTGCAGTATTTTTTTGAAAAGCATGGCAAGACAAAACTTGGTCTGTATAGTTAGAGAAAACTTCGGTGCTCTACTTTTTGTGAATAGGATTACCTTTTGCAATTTTTTAGCTCGTTTGGGACTATGCCTGTAGTGATGAAAGTTAAACAATTAATTGTTAAAGGTATGGTATTTGCATTTGCTATTCTTTTTTACAACATAATTACCAATATTGTCATGACCAGCCCTCTTGTTCTCGTCAAGTTTGTGTATAATTTTTATGGTTTTCATCAATCAACAACAATTGGTTTCATATACATGCTATTCGTTGTGGAGGTCCTTTAAATCATCATAGTAGTTTTTGCATTAACAACTTTATTTTAGAAGCTAAGTTTGGCCCAACATTCACAAAGAAATTATTGAATATCTTTGAATTGTTTGAGGATCAGAAATTACTTCACCCTTTTCACCAATCTTTGATTGATTTGATATTACTCTTTTTAATATGCTCTATGAATACTGTTGGATTGTTTTTCCACGTTTTTTCGTAGGTTTTGCTTTAACTGATTTCGAAATGTTCTTTTCATAATTCCCTTTGCTTTTCGCAATAAGTAAGCTGTTTAACTTATTTCTAAATAAATTTTGAACTTGCGCAAGCTTTCATCACATGGTTTCTGTATGTCACCTTTTAAAATCCAATTTATGTTAGTATTGATACTCTTAGTAGTAACCTTAGTTTCCAAGGAATATTTGGGCTTCTTTTTTTTATATTCTTACGCTTAATTTTTTATCGGATCCACTCGTCATAGACGTTATTGAATATTCTTAAAATTTGGATTGTAACTGTTATTGACATCTTGGTTATCCACTTTGCATCCAGTCTATAGGGAAATTGTTTTTTTTCAGATTGTCTATATTACAAGGTATTATGAGAAATTCCGTTGTATAAGTAATCATTCTTATCAACGGGTCTTTTTTTTACTCACTGCGCATAATTGGATATCAAAGCGTTGAAGGTCACTGATTCTGAAATAAAATATTTTCATAATTTACCTCAAAATGATTATTTGTAATAATTGGTCAATATGGTTGCGCTGTGTTCGGTATTCTCGTGTTTTGTAAATAGTTGTGATAAGGATTGGAATACACTTAGATTTAAATATTCTGCGTTGTGCCTAGGTGAACATCTTTCAGTCAGTCTATTAAAATCTCCATTAATAACAATTCTTTCTTTCATTTGTTATTTTATCAAAATTGGACCATGTCTCTACGACTGTATCAATGCATATGTGAACGGTAAAATTCCACCCCTATAATATTTTTTGAGGCCATTAATTTCTATTTCAGCAATGAAACATTATTCAAAGTTAGCGTTGGCTACACACAAATCCGACCTTACTTGTATTTGTCAATTGAGTTTAATATATAAAGACATACAACACCACCCGTTTGTTTATCTGCTCTGTTTGTGTATTTCATGGTATATCCATCTAATTATAGTATTCTAGACGGTTTATCTTTTGGTGGGTTTCAAGAAAGGCATTATTGTGAATTCATGGATTGAGTGAATTTAAACATTCTTAACTTTCTCGGAATTTTTTCTTACCCTTCTTACTTTATATTTTTAAAGAAATACGTGATCGTCACCTTATATTTGCTGCTAACCTCATCATGCGTTAAATAATTGGCAGTTTGACATATAATTAATCTCTGTTAGTACATCATCTTTTGTACTTGTTTTGGAATCCTAATTGGATTAAACTCATCTTATCATATTTTCTCCTATATAATATCAGATGCAGGATAAGCTTCTTCCTATTCATTGCACGGAATAGGTATGACCGTCACAATCTGCATTGTGTTTTCTAATCAGATAGAACGTTTTTAGATAATGGGGAACCTTCATTTGAGAACAGTTTATTACAGTTACTTTTCATATGGCTTTGGTTTTAGTTTTGGTAAGGGCCGTTACCATTCATACATTTCCTTGTGTAACAATTGGTTTTACAATTTTACATGAAAATACTTTGTCCTTCTTGCATATTTTTAAAAGCAACAATACATTTTCCTTGGTTTGGACATGTGATATACACATAAAAACAAAACAAATCATCTTAAATTTTGTTGAGGGTTGTTGTGAGCTATTCTAAGTTGTGAAATGGCATGGAGGAGTTGACTATCTCTTAATGCAGTGTCCTATTAAATCTTAACATATATGTAATATCCGTTAGTGATTGACCGCCCGTTGTTATTTCAGTAGACTGCTCCGTCACTGAGACACACATTCGTGGTGCTGTAAATGCATTTTTTTTAATGCTCACTATATGCCTCCTTGAATATATGTTTGAATGTTCATTATGTCAATATCATGAAAATCACTGAGAAATTGTGCACACAGTTTTCAGAAGTTTCTGGTTTATAAACATGGAACAAATAATATGTCCAAGGGGCATTTGCCATTATTTGGGATAACTATTGAATGGGTCCTTCCCTGGAGGTCAATCGGTTTGTTAGTTTAAGTGGTGTGCAGAAGATAGTTCCCGTAACTGAAACCAGAGGGTCGCCATTATCTTAAACACTTGTACATGTATCATTGAACGGCCCTCGGGTTCCATGTAAGTAATTAAATTGCGTGGGAATGCACAGCTAAGAAATCAAATATTTCCCAACCGATTTAAAGAAAACCAAAACCAAGTTTACCAAAAAAATTGCCATGTTGTGATGGAATCTCACATACTTCTCTTCCATATGCTGCGCGGTTTCAGGCTTGAAACACCACCAATAACGTATTTTGGGACGTATTTTGGAACAAGGCAGAATCACATTTTTCGTCTAACTCCAAACATGACAGTGTGGGGTTAAAGGTCAACAAACCCCTGGTCAATCTCCGGGTCATACACGTGACAACTTACGAGTATGTATGAGTATTTTTTGGAGTGTTTGAATGCAACTTTGAACGTGTTCGCGGCGGGGTCGGGCCCAGGACATTGTGAACGCGTGGTAGTATCACAGGCCAGTCGTTTTAAATGAAGATTAAATTAAGATTTTTCGAGCTATTTTGGCCTGGTATTTTGGACCAGAGAAAGTCAATGTGATATTCTCTGAATGGATGGTAGTAGGAGAGTAGAATTTTTCAAGATGCTATTTGGGCAGGTCCCAATTTAAATAACAGTTGTGTTTGCATCATGTCATATCCACTGCCAGGTAGCTAGATCTATCCCACGTGCGTATTGAATTCGAAAAAGGAAATCTAAAATTTCTTTACTGGAGAGAGATGAAATTAACTTTATCAAAAGCAATGTATAACCGGGTAGGCTTATTTTTAGTAGAAGGACAGTACAAACTCTGACTGCATCCCTAATTTATCAATTACTTGTGCCAAATGTAGTGTAAAAACAAAAGTAATTACTAACATAATGGATACACACTAACTGCGGGAATTGGGGTAGGGGGATGATTAAATGCTGTGTATGTTGCTATGCTTGCATTCTTGAACATGATTTATCATAAGTGAAAGGTACTTTAAGATTGGGATGAGTTCCTTTTGGAACTATAAATTCATGTGACAACCAGTGCAAATATTGTATTGGAAGAATTGCATGTGGGAAGAACACTGGTACCTCATCCTTCTTCCCCCAATGAAATGGACCATTGTAAGAATGCCTAGTGCATACGAAGAAGGATTCACCATTTGTCACCTCAGAAAATTCTTCGACACACCTTTCTGGAACTCCTTCCCCCTACCCCCACCCCCACCTATTTGTAAAAGGTCTATTATGCCACTGTTATTATACTGTCAGATGGGCACTAATTTATGTTATTAGCAATGATAGCTACAAATTCACAAATAACATTGCGCGATATGGCGATGCCCATGTTATTTTTGTAAACGTGGGTAAAAGAATTACACGTTCACATAATGTGTGTAGGAACGCCATACACGTTCAGTCACTTCAACAAGATCCAATGAGCGCGTTATTTTCGAGTCCAAGTATGGGCCCGTTGGATAGATCTAGCTAACTGACAAGGTCGTCGATACGCAGGCGTCAAAATGGGAGGTCAACAACTGAGTGAAACTTCTCCGAGAATTTGAAGGCCTTCCCAGGAGCCAAATGACGTTGGGACAACGTTATAAAAACGTTCTTAAAATTGTCACTTTGACGTAATTTTAACACGTTAAAACACATGAATGTGTAGACACTTTTCACGTTTTCAAAACTTTTATAAGACGTTATTAAAACGATTGAGAACGTTATCAAAAAGTGCTTAAAACGTAAGACAGAACGATTTAAAAACGTTCCTAAAAGTTATGAGAACGTCAAAAACATTTGTTAATGGCCTAATTAAAACGTAATAATTAGAGAAAAAAAGGTAATCGGTACTATCTGATCTTGTATATTGCAGGAAATCTACATCAAAAGCATATACCACCATGTAGTGAAGAACTGGCACCAGTTTTTTGCAAGATGTTCAAGGGGTTATTTCTATGGGTAAAATTCCAAAATCTTGGAAAGTTGGGCTAATGTTGTTCCTATCTTTAAAGGCTCTGGTAAGCCAAAAGATGTACTTCAAGTTATCGGCCAGTGTCTTTAACTCAGTCTTGTGTAAAACTTTGAAAATAATTGGTGGCTTTCGGATTAGAGATTATATAGAAGAGCATGAGGATTCTTGATGACAATCAATGGGTTCAGACAAAGTAGAAATGTGAGCAAATGTTGTCTAAATTCTTTCACATCCTTAGTGAAACTTTGATGGGCGGAAATTGCCACTCTTGTTGACACTGTCTGCTTGATTTTAGTCTGGCTCTTGATAAGGTAGATCATTAAAATCTCTTATTCATAAAATACATGATCAGTGGTGTAAGGGGTACTCTTCTACTTGGGGATTCAGAAATTTGAATTATGGACAGGAAACAGAGGGTTATTTTCAGAGGTGAATTTTATGAGGGACTTCTGTTCACTTCTGGTGTTCTCAAGGTTCAGTGGCTTGGACTATCCTTTTTCCTTATTTTTGTCAGTGATATTACTTAGAATGTGGCTTCTTCTCTTTTCAATTTCCTGAAGATCACACATTGGTGAGACCTCATTTAAAAAATCAAAATGATAAGGTTGATTTGCAAAATGATCTTGCCACTCGCCAAAGTTGGTCAGTCACAAACAAAGCTTCCTCTGATGAATCCAAGTGTTTGCTGTTATGCACTGTTCTAGATCCAAAGCTTGCAGCAATCGGATTACTTTTTGGTAGTATGCCTGAACTCAGTTGATTAATTTCAAATTTCTTGGTACTCTATTTTCCTTCCATCTTCATTTCCTCTCATGTAGATTTCTTGTGCAACAAAATCTCTCTTCTTGTGGTTTCCTAATAAGGTGCACAAGAAAATATGCCTTTCTCTGCCTCTCTGAATCTCTATAAAGCGTTTGTCCTCCCTCTTCTCATAGACGGAAATGTAGTCCCCGTTTTGTCTCCATATAATCTGTTACCTAGCTAGACTGAACAGTTTCAGAGGAGATTACAAGAGTCCTTATTCTATAAGGAAACAGGGCTCTGTGATCATTTAGAGTCACCAAGAGGTTTGTCCTGAATTTGGTCTATTTAGTGATAGATGATTTTTTAAATTTAGCGGTTTGCAGTTTTGTTTCAAGCGTTCAATGATATGGTCCCGCATCTTTCAAGGACTTTTTCACAGCGTCGTATTTCTCAAGACAGATTTCTACATTGGCGATCAATGGATACTCCTTCTACAATTCGGTCTTTGTCTCCTTTCCTAGACTTGGGAGAACATTCCACTTCACACTCGGCAGGCCATCTCTCTCCCAAAATTCAGTTTACTATTAGCAGTATTTTCTTCAGTTTCAACCAACATTGCGGCCTTTCTCTTTTCACATCTCTGTAATGTTATGTATTTATGTTATGTTCCATGGAGAGAATGCACTGCTAACGTGTTTGGGCCTCAAGTGTACCCATTTTTTCTTTCCTGAGTTACTTGTTTAGTTTCATGTTTTGTGATTAAAAACTAAAAAATTAAAAAAAAATATTATATTATTATTATTATTACAAGTTGGTTTGACAGACACAAATTAATCACTCCCTTACCTGTACTGGGAATTGAAACCGGGACCTCTCGCGGGGGAAGACCAATACGTAACACGACACAGCTAGCCGACTCACATTAAAGGGTAAATTTATTTTATATAGCCTCGAGTGTATCAGAGA
>JAMKCH010052682.1:0-10374 GCA_023653785.1 Ophioderma brevispina
TATTAAATTGTTAACAGGCTATACGGTTTTATTTAATTTTAATATCGGGTGTAATGTGTTATGGAATAGTTTTAGGTCTGTGGCATGTATCACAACTTCATGACGTGTTTTTGGTAAAGTAATTGTTGCTATTTACATTGGAATACATAAAGGAGTAATAATGTTTTTATATAGATTTATTTTATAAATAACCTTTACCCTAACGAAGTGAATAACACTAAGGGTTACTTTCCCTGATTAATTACAATGAGTTCACTATTTTGTTTGAATAATTAAATAATTATATTTACAAATGTCACAGAGCAGTAATTTACAGAGAAGAGAGTAGATTAAGAGAGAAAGGTTATTTTAATAATACCGTTGTTGTTACTTTTAATTAACTTAAAATAAAGATTCATTTGTATGTAATTATTTTAATAACATTAAGTAGATTATTAAATATTTTGGAGAGTAACTTAATGACTGTGGGAAATATTTTAAAATTAAGGTTAAGAGATGTTTACGGCTGTTTTTGATGGAATTATTTTTGTATTCTTAAGATATTTGGTGTTGTATTTAAAATGGTTATGTTTTCTGATAAATTGTAAACCCTAGGGATCCAGGCACACCTTTTTTTTCTTTCATTCTAGTGTCATACACGACAGGACTAGACCTGTGCGGTAAGAGCCTGTTTGCTTCGATTTATTATGATGGGATGGGAGTGATTTAGTGACTTAACGATTTGTAGGAATTAAGTTTTTTTGGAGTTGTGAGGGGATCTCGAAATTTAGAGTCATTTTTTTTTGTGTGTGTAGGCCCATTGGATGTACTCACATCATGTATTAGGTTAAGGGGTAGGGGGGTGATGTGAGTGAAATTGATGATCGACAAGGCTATAGTCTGTCCCGTGATGTGACTGCTTTCGTATTCGACCTGTCGCGTTGCGTTGCCACCGAGAGTCGTTTCACCAGCACCTGTCATTCAGAGTTGTGTTATTTAAAACCTCTGCGATAGATAATGTATGATGAGAGTCGAAAGAATGTTAAATTGATTGTTTGGTAATTGTAATGACGATTGTTGCGAAGTGATGTTTTGGGTTGCATAATGTTATGTAATTTGCACAAGGTGCTGAGAGCGACTCTTGGTATTCGAGTATGACACACGTAACCTCTCACGCCTCATACCCACAAAACACACTAATGTACATCACACACCCACATCCATAGTCCACATATTCTTTTTCAAGTGTTCCTCCACATAAATATTTCCTCCCGAGGTCATGTTTGTGACGTGCGTTATTAGTTGTATTGACCGAATGTTTTAAAACGTAAAAGCCTGTTTTAAGAGTTAACGAAATACTTAAGCCGGGAGGAGGTATTTTTTTTCCGATCCCATTAACGAACATGGATGAACATCCCTTGCGTTACACTTAACAATGTTGTCCCCTGAATGTGTGCCGGATATTGGGGTAGGTGGAGATATCCCGCGATAAGCGCGATTCAAATAACGCACCAATGATCCCGCGATTCGCGATTCAAAATAGTAACGCTACAATAATCCCCCCGATCCCGCTATACGCGATTCAAATAAAAGGAAACTAAACAGTGCCGCAAACTATGTGCGCTCTTCGCCTCCACGAGCGACGGAGACACTCAACTCACCCTCTCACGGCGACGAGAGTGCTATCATCACTCACTCTCAACTGCGACGGGGGTGCTATCAAAATATACACTCTCACGGCGACGGAGGTTGTTACCAAACACTCCTCTCCCGGCGACGGAGAGCCACTCCACTCATACACTCTCACGGCGACGAGTGCAATTAATATACAACACTCTCACCCGACGGAGCCGTGCGTCAAACACTCACTTCTCACGCGACGGAGAGCAACCCCACTCACACACTCAGCTCTCACTCACGGCGAACGGAGAGTGCATTCATCCACGCACACTCACTCTCACGGGGACGGAGAGTGCAGTCAAGTATACACTCACTCCTCACTGCGACGAGAGTGCAGTCAAATACACTCACTCTCACGGCGCCGCAGAGTGCGTCAAATCACACACTCGCAACGGGCCCGGAAAAACCCGGACAGTGCAATTAAACTTATGCGCGCCTCACGGCGCACGAGAGCCACTCATATACACTCTTCACTGCTACCGGAGAGTGCATCAACTTATGCTCCACGGCGACGGATAGTCACTCAACTCCTACACTCTCTACGGCGACGGATAGTTCTATCAAACACACGCCTCACGGCGACGGGAGTGCTGTCAAACACTTACACTCTCACGTCGACGGAGAGTGCATCAAACACTTACACTCTCACGCGGCGACGGAGAGTGCAATCAACACTCACTCTCACGGCGACGGATAGTGCTAATCAAACACTCACTCTCACGACGACGGAGTGCTGGTCAAACACTCAATCATCACTGGCGACTGCATTAATATATGTGCGCTCTCAACGTGACGGAGGGCCGCTAACTCCTAAAAACACTAACTCACTCACACTGCGACGGAGGGTGCAATCATACACACACTCACCTCACGCGACGGGAGTGCAAACCGACTACCTGCGCTCGCACGCGACGGAGGGCCGCTTAACTCATACACTCTCACGGTGACGGAGAGCCACTCAACTTGCACTCTCACGGCGACGGGAGTGCAATCATACTCTACTACCCTACCTGCGCTCTCACTGCGACGGAATGCCGCCAACTCATACACTCTCACGGCGACGGAAGGGTTCCATCACCTACAACACTCTCCCTCACGCGACTGATAGCTTGCTCACTCACGCCCGCCCACGGCGCCGGACTGTACTTACCCAAATATATACACACGCTAACGGCAACTAAGGGTACAAAACTAAATACTTCTTGGTTCGGTCTTTCTCACAAAGGGTAAACTATGCTTTTATGGCCTAACGTGGCCATGTTATTAAATAAGTTATGCAATTGTAGTGATGCATGATAATGCCAACCCATATCATGCGTATCACGACAAGCTCCCCGGCGGGTAGCGCGGGAGCCCTTGGCAAATTTTCCAAGGGATTTAAAAAAACTTAGCAAAATTGTCTGGCCTTGCTAGGACTAGCGGTGCAACAGTGGTGGTAATGGAGACTTTGATACAAAAAATGTATGTGTGTAATGGCATACAATGCATGGTAACATTGTCATTGAGAGCATTACGAATGCCGGCCAGTGCTTAGAGGGGGGCCATGCTGCCCAAAGTTCATTGTTTTTTTAAAAATGGTCAACATTTTGATGTAGGGGTCAAATTGTTCTGAAAAGAAAGGGATTTATAATATGTAGTACTGGCGAGGGTTAAGGCCTGTAGTTAAGGGAAGATATATCACATATAACATGTTACTGCAACGTCAAAAAGTTTCCCTTTTTTTCACAAACACAGGGGACAGGCCGCAGGAAAAATTGTAGTATCTTACCATAAACCACCAGGGGTAAACATCCCAGGGGCAAACCTCGTTGTGTGTGACATTGGTGTGTGGAGGTTATGTTGGATCCCCTCGGAGCTTTCGGATGGGTAGACCCATGCTTTCTTGCTGTTATGGGTCATATCGGTGGATTCAATTAAAATGACGCAGGTTTGATCTTTTCCTGGGAGATCCTCTCCGGAAAATTCCTCACCTTTTACTCGTGTTTTAGCCAGAAACAAGGGAATCAGCATTCAAACATGGTGATATATCTTGATATTCTCTAGCACAATCCTTGGAAAGGCCTTGTATATAGTCCGTCCTACAACCTCTTGGTATAAATCTCCGGACTGCCTTGTTCACAAGTTGGGCAAATTTGTCATAGTTATGGGGTTTTGGAGCAATCCTCTTCACGTTCTGATCCAAGTCATCAGTGAATCCTTGCCAGTCTGCTTTCCTATAGTTAAAGCGACGCTTAAAAGGCACTTCGTTTGGTCTTACTGCAGCGTTGACTTGGATACCGATTGGTTGATGTTGAGTTAGTGGAACAGGATCCAAAACAATCTTGCTACACAAGTTAGAGATGTTTTTACTAACAATAACTAGATCAGGGTTGTAACCTCTCTTCCAACGGGCGCTATGAAATGATGGCGGCAGCTTAAAGTCGTAAAGGAGACGTAGGTGTTGACTGTATATCCATTCTTCGGCAGCTTGTCCGTCTTTGTTAGTTTCATTGTAGCCCCATTGGGTACTATGGCTGTTGAAATCACCAATAAAGAAGTGAGGTTTGGTGGAATTTCCAAGTCTAAGTTGAGGGTGCTTGAAGTCTACTGATGGAGGTTTGTAGACGGATGTAACTATGACAGAGCTGAGCTCAATGGTGAGGACTTCGATGTTGTTGCTTTCACTTTCACTTTGAGGTTGCTTCTACTGTGGTGCCTGTTTTCACATATATAGCACTTCCATATTGTCGATGTGGTCACTCGAAGGACCATTCCTGGTATGGTTGGGCGGTGGTTATCGATTCCTCTGTGGGTTTCCTGCAGACATAGGACATCGCATTGGAGATTGTTACACATAATTACACATGTTAGCAATGATGTTACTTTTTGCATTAGAAAAACCCTCCACGTTCAATGTCTAGTCTGGTGACAGTTGTCAAACCAAATGGGACGCTAAGAGTGTGCATAGATCCAGTGCATTTAAACAAGGCATTATAGAGAAGCCATTATCCACTGCCAGTTATTGAAGACGTCCTGCGTGAAAGTGTTTTCAAAGGTAAACTGTAGCGAAGGTTTTCTGCATGCCATCTGGATGAACACCCAACTGGATGAACGCCCGTCATATCTTACCACATTCCAAAGCCCATAGGGCAGATATCGTTGGACAAGATTACCATTTCGTCGCCCACATCACATACGGGTTATCTGACATTTTGGATTTTTACAGAAGATATTTTGCATATGTACTTAAAGTGTTATGGTCTATAAATTGCACAAAGTTCACAATCTTGAAAGTGACCTAATTAGTGAGATCTTAATAAGAATGTATCAATAACCTCAAAACTGCGTATCGCGATTTACATACGTGTATGTTTCATTTACACGTAATTTCAATAGGCGTCTAATTCACGCTGTTCGTAAAACAAAGCTGTTTACGTTTTTCAAATACAGATCTGTGTGCGTCGTATCTGACCTCGTGCGTGAACATGTCGTGTTTCACATAGAAACACAGACCAACCTAACCATCCTGAAAGCATTGAAATATAACGGTGAATGAAATAGCGTCTGATGTAAAAATACGACTTTTTGCGTTTCACACATATAGACTTTGGAGTTTAATCAGGAAATAAATTGCCACTTTTCAAAAATTCAGAATGTTTTTATAATGCAAAATTAAAAAAAGTAATTGTAATGTTTAATTCCATCGTAAATAATGAAATCTCCCGGGTAGAATTAAAAGGCGATTTTCTTGAAAACGGCATTTCGTCAGATAGACAGTATGTAATTGTTATGTGGGCGACGATTTGTATTGACACCAGTACCTGAACACTTAAACAGAGGAGTTTTTAAAAACCTTAAGGTTAAAGGGTCTACAAGATTATTGATAACTGATGAAAGACACACACTGGCGGAAGCGAAGAAAGAAAAGGGAAAGACAGACAAGAATATGGAAACATTTCTTAGAGAAGATGCTACAGAAAATGCATCCAAATGAACAAGGACAAGTTCCAATACAAATCGTCGCCAACATCACAAACTGTCTATCTATGACATTTTTGAGATATTTGGTCTGTGGATGTGTTTTGTTGAGTACTACAAAGGTGGGTCTGCCCTAATCACTGAGATATTAATTATGCCTATGTGTCTTATTATTTGATTACGGACATACGGAATTTCCATACTGAATCTTATTCTTCGTCCTATCTACCGTACGAGCGTCCTCCTGCACATGGAAACGTGTCACATACTGTCTATTGACGTCGTATTACAACGCCCCTGTGCGAGCGTTCTTCCGCAGATGGAAACGATTTTCAGCTACTGTCTTATCTGCTTTCTTATACACAGATTTGGAGATATATTTAGAGTATAAAAACATAACATAATCTTTTTAAAACCAACGAAATTACGTTCTCTTCTAAGTATTATTGCAATAAAAGAATTATACGCGTGCTAAGTGGTGTTTGTAAACAAAGTGAGTGAAAGTGGCAAGCAATTGACACCATGCCAGCAGAACCAACGGATGTGAATGGAGTACAGTGTTTTCTAGGAATGACAAGTACCCAGCAAAATTTCTTCCCGACCTATCACAAGACATGGAACCACTACGTAGACTGACACACAAAGATCGACTGGAAACTGGGACGACGACACACTCGCCAAACCTTAGAAAGTCAAAAGAAGAAACTGCGTCAATACCTGAGATATTTTGACTCTGGCATAGAAATAGAGAGGTCAGGAGGATGCCTCTGACAAAGGCTTAGGAACTTGCACGTCTACAAAAGGGTCAACTAATTAAAATACTCACGCAGAGCCCTTACACCAGCAGGGGCGCCATTTCACAAATAGAGAAGGGATTGTTGGCACAGTTTCGGTTTGGAGAGAAACACTTGTATGAATACGGCCGGAAAGTGACTTTATGGACAGATCACACACGACTTTTGTCACTATCACAGAAATCTCATACCTGCCCCAAAGATTCTGCAATGCATCTTACTACATTTTTCGCCACAAACACCAAATACGGACAAAGAAATCGGAAAACCGTGGAAAGAGATTGTGTTCTTGCGGCCATTCTTTCGCGAAGCATATTTAACAATATCGCAGGTCACAAAAGGAAGGGAGGAAAACAGAAAGTGTGTAAACATGTGTGTGCCTATGTCCGTGCCTTCTTTTCTACCAGATTACGAAGATATCAAAGACGCAAATGCGCAGGACGACACTTTGCCAGGGCAGTTGAAGGTACAATGTGAAGGATGGCCCCCGACAAATAGAAAAGCAAGCGGACCCAAATACAGGATTGTACATTTGAATTAGAGACGCCCTTCATACCAGGACGGAATTATAATTTTCACGTACTTAGAGGTGTTAGTACCCCCAAAACTAAACGGACTATAATAAGACAAAGACTCGTTAGAGCACACACACATGAGTTAAATTTTCCTCTTTAAAAAAAAAAGTAATGTGTTTATTGGCCAGGCATATCAAATGGACATCAAGGACTATATCTCAAAGTGTGAAGCATGTACCACTGTATCTCCGGCAACAACAAAAGAAACTACAACAATTCCAGAGGCCGACCGTGGCAAAAGATTGGTGTGGACCTTTTCACAGTTGATAACAGAATTGTGCTGCGTGACTACTACTCAGGGGGGGGATTTTATTTCGAATTCGCCCCACAATCCTGCACAAGAAAGATGTTAGCGCTGGCATAAAGATATACAGAAACAATTTACTACCCACGGCATTGACCCGACTTGAATTCTCAGACAATGGACCCCCCTCCCTAAATCAAAGTTATTTGCGACTTTGCACAGACTTCGAATGCGACACAAGCCAGATTGCCGGGGGGAATTTGCCCCAGAGCAACGGAAAGTCGAAAGTGACCATAAAGTTCAGAAGGAAATTCATCAAAAAGACAAAAAATACCAACGGAAACTTGAATTTGACTCTTTACCGTGGAGGGAGAAATACCCAACGGAAGGGTTGTCCATCAAGAACTCCTACTAACCCAAACCCTGCCCCCACAAAATCATTCAGAGAGGGAAAAAAACTGCAGAAGCAAGGAAAACAGCCAGAAATACTATGAGGTGCCAAAGAACTAACACAGTAAGGAGAGGAGATGTTGTGAGAATCAAACTAGCGAGAAAAAGTTGGGAAAAAGCGCAAGTGAGAGAAAAATCGAAAAGCGCTCACACAGGTAAAGACAGAAGAAGACGTGAATACGTCACAAAAATAGAACGCATCTGAGACAAACAAATGAAAACATTCCAACGCAAATCCACGGTACATTCCAAAGCAAATCCACGGTACATGAAACAATCTCGCAAGGTTATAGCCCAACTAGAGATGGCCTAGATGGCCAGTGTTGCGTCTGGTGAGATGAAGGGGGCCAGCTGTACATTTATAGAGTTGTGGCGCATCCCCGGGGCCTGGGGGGGAGGGCATGATGGGTATAGACATGTGCCAACCCTAAATGCAATGTATATCTCATCATAATGAAAATTCCAAATAACCTTCCAAGGGCCCTTGGGTTGTTGTTTGAAGGCATGCGATGTGATGGGATTTCAATGTACTGGTTCATGTCTTGAACTGTTTTGATGTTGCACAATAATTTGTGTTATGCTCATGTGTTGGAGAATGTTGGTGATGAAGGATTCTGGTGGGGAGAGGATGCAGTACCCATATGGGGAATGCATACTCTCACCTATGATTTGCGCCTGGTTTTATCACACATCATCATGATAATATTGCTTAGTGTCAATCGCCCAGCTTTCACAACCCTTTGGTACGGTCTTCACCATACTTTATGTACGCGTAGTTGTAGACCTTTCATTTGATACGGTCCGATCCAGCCATAGAAACACGTATTTTTCGCGAAAAAAAGAAATAATCTAATTAGTACTTTGAATTACCATTAGTTGGCTAAAATTATTTAATTATAGGAAGATGAAAGAGGAAGGAAAAAAATCATTGCATGGTTCTGGGGCGATAACTTATCCATTCCGCCACGCTGGATTTTGTTTCTTAATCCGAAAATATAATGATTAACCGTACCTAATTAAAACAAAAACGTCAAAACCATTCTAAAATTTCCACTTTTGCGTTAGCGAATAATGATTCGATTGTTAACATCTTCAAACAATAATCCAAAATCGGTCAAATTTGGTATCAATTTGAAGAGAAAAGATTGTTTGGGGACGGTTTCCGGAGCATCCCAATGCTTCCGAAGACGGCTTACTTAATCAATGTGATCATTTGTTCTCCCCCCCGATGCTCATCCTCCCCCTCAAATGCTTATCGTGAGACGTCACGGGGCATTTAATAAAATATAAAATTTCCTTTTGGCTCAGATGATTCTGTTCGTATGTTTTTCAGGTTTCCAAACCTGTTGAACCATTCTAAGGAGTGCCATGCGTGACAAATGTTTTCAAATGTTGGCTAGACTAGATATTTGGGGCGTTTTAGGTCATTACCGGTTATTTCACTACGAAATTATTGAGAGAGTTCCGCCAAAGCCCGGCCCGGTGGACGGCCAAGTCATTCATCGCGCAAAACTGCCGAACGAGTTATTGGACGAGCCTGAAAAGTGACCGGGAATTTGAAGTCAATGTGCGCGTTTATAAATAGATCGTGAGTGGTGAGTGGGAAATTCCGTTACGGACCGCGACCCGTCTTAATTGACTTTAGGTAGGTGTTCCTAATTGTGCTGCCAAAATATCATCAAATCGTTTTTAAAGACCGGACATGAGAGGTTGCTACATGCAACAAGGGTCAAAGAATCATTCCACGGTGGGAATAGGCTACCTGGTACCGTTACCGGGCCTGGTACATGTACATGGTCCGCAGCTATAATTAGCGGTGACCCTGCGATTTAAAACATGATGTCAAACAAGCCTCGTTTCACATGGATCCCGTTTGTACGTTATTAATACAAAAAAAAATACTTCCACTGGAGTTGATTGTTTTTTAAACTCCTCCAACGGATTTTGAGTGGAAAATATGATATTAAACATATTTTCGACTTTCGAATATTGTCAAGTTTTCGTGATTACCGTTGCTATAAACCTAGGGAAACGCAAACGACGCCGATCTGGCCGCCCCCCCCCTCCCCACCGCCAACGCCCTAGGAGTCGCCACCTACTGCCACTCCTAAATGCATGGATATCTCATCAAGAATGAAAATTCAAATAGACTTCAGGGCACTTGGGTTGTTTGTTGAAGGCATGCTGAAGCGATTCCAATGTACTGGTACATGTCGTGAACATGTTTTAAGTGTTTTGATGTTGCACATAATTTTGTGTTATGCTCCGGCTGGAGAATGATTGTTGTTGATGAAGGATTCTGGTGGTGAGTGGATGAAGACCCTACGGGAATGGCATACCTCACCTACTGATTTGCGCATGTTTTTCATCACACCATTCATCATGATAATTATTTGCTTAGTGTAATCGCCAGCTGTCACCACCCTTTGGTACGGTATTTCACAATACTTTATGTAGAGTGTACGACCTATTCATTTGATAACGGTTCCCGATAAAGCCTTAGAACAGTATTTTTTCGCGAAAACAATGAAATAAAATCTAATTAGTACTTTGAATACCATTAGGGCTTTAAAAATTATTAAATTTAGGAAGATGAAAGGAAGGAAAAAAATCATTGCATGGTCATGGGGCGATAACTATCCATTCCGCCACGCTGGATTTTGTTTCTAAAATCACGAAAATAATGAGTAAACAT
>JAMKCH010052683.1:0-26836 GCA_023653785.1 Ophioderma brevispina
ATAAGTGTCATTTAGTGCCCCCCCCTACAACTTATTTACCCTCGTCTCATTACTACATCAAGTACATTATACTAATACCTGAATAAGCTTAATTCTTAGGTCTTACACGTCATAATATCTTACATGCGTCTTCATATGTTACCATATATATGATTTTCTTAGTGTCGACCCCCGGAAATAACCCCCTATATTTAAGATGCGTTCAAGGATTGCGTCCTTTTTTCCTAACATATTCTTATTCCTCATAAAATTCTGATCTATAAAAACCACATGAGATAAACTCTCCTTCCAGGTGATACCTAGCTCAGTTTTAGCCCGGACTACTAGACGTTGAAATGTAATCTGACGACAAGGCGAAGGCTGGTTGTAATAAATAACTTGAGAACTGATTGTAGCCGAGTCACGTGCGTCATTCAGAAGTAACGCAATGTTCTGTCCCTTGCAACTTCCCCGCGAGTCCTCCGGGCGCTCACAGGGCCGCGTCCCGCTACATATCAATTAAGACCAGAGTGAAATGCATTGTGAATGACATTGAAGGGAGATGGATACAGCAGTCATCATTTTTTTAATAGACAAAAAATCTTTAATGTCCTTTTCCCATTGGTTCCCATCTCAGCCCATGTTGAGTCAACTATTAACGATCTTATCACACTGCACCCTTGTGAACTAAACAGAATGTGTTAAAGATTAGTCTGAGATCATGAGATAACTGATAAACTTGTGTTAAAGGTGCTTCGATCCCTGAAAAGTGGATATATTTGTTAAAAGGACGCACACATTAAACTCCCAGCACAATTAAAGGTGCCAGGCTATGTACAATGTACTTCACGCCACAGGCCCCATGCGGCAAGCTTTTGGTTCTTGTTATTCAACCTACCAAATGTCCTCAAGAACCTGATATAGTCACATTAAAGGGGCATTGCAAATGTTTTACCGTGGTAGCACGAGTCCTGAATAGAGCAGGAACATTAATACTAATGATTTTCTTGTCTAGGGCTTTGATTCCACATTAGCACGGTGCACTGAACTCACACTGGTTGTTTCCAAACTGAATGCACCTTAGGAGCCCTGCCAACTTTCATGTATAAACAACACATTTTATACACGAAAGAGCATTATGTACACTGAAGAGTTTGTCAGGGAACTTATATATATGTTTTATTGTGAAAATTTTGGTAAGGCAGTCCCGGACCGTACACATTGGGAACGTTGATTGCACCTGATTTGGGGCACACTATTGGACATGTTAGTGTTGTCAGCACTACCAATGTTTCTGGCGTAAATGAGGAAGCTCGTGTCCCATGTAAATTAGGTGTGCTGATACCGTCACAACCACTAGCCTGTACCCCAGCAAAAACGCCCCCCCCCCCAAGAGTGCCCTATGTCTGTTTTTGACCTTTGTGGTGACTTGAACCTGAGGGATTAGTAATTTTTTTGAAAGCAACCAAGATTGTTTCTTATTTTATTTTTATGATTAAAATAACAAAAGCAATAATATGTGAGTTACTGAATCTTAAACTCTCATTGTGTGAATTACGCGCTTCTGTATGTGCGACCACGCTCTGCATGCGCGTAACCGCTCTGTGCTGCCGCTGCATTGCCCAAAGCGCAAATCGCCATTGATTTACTTGAATGCAACTTTGGGCTGTGCCGCTCGATGATAGTTCAAGCGCTACAACTGATCAGAGTGTTTTAGAACTCATTCGCGCTGTTGCCGCTGTTGCCTGTAACTGTTTAAGCTGTCGGCTGTCGGCTTGCGCCGCATCCGCCTTTTTTAAAGGCCCAATTTTCGCGCTGTCGCCGCGGCCCAATTTTTAAACAGGTAAGGTAAGGGGACCAAAACCCCTTCATTAGTTCTCTGATAAAAAATGTAAAGAACAACAATCATTCGCGCTGTTGCCGCTGTCCGCCGCTGTTGCCTCAAATCTGGAGCTTCGCGCTGTCGCGCATCCGACTTTTTAAACGGTCCCTTTTGCGCCGTCAACGCAGTCACTTTTCATTAATGTGAACTTCGCTCTGTGTCCTCGCTGCGCAACTTTAAACAGGTAAAGGTTTGTGGGGAATGGGTCCAACCCCCTTTTTAGTCCCCTGACAAATTTATCCAGTGTTTTAAGACTCCTTCGCGCTTTGCGCTGTGTTGCTTGCAAATGTTAAGCTTCTCGCTTCGGCTGTCGCCGCATCCGACTATTTTAAAAGGTCAATTTTCGCGCTGTCGCCGCTGCCCATTTTCACAGTAGAGTAGGGGACTAAACTTTTTCCTTAGTTCTCTGCTAAAAATGAAAGAACAACAATCATTAGCGCCTGTTGCCGCTCTCGCCGCTGTTGCCTACACATCTGAAGCTTTCGCAAGTCGCCGCATAACATCACTTTTTAAAGTCCACTTTCCACGCTGTCGTCCGCTGCCACAGTATACATAAAAGTAAAGCTTCGCGCTGTCGCCGCATCCGACTTTTTAAAAGGTCCCAATTTCGCGCTGTCGCCGTTGCCAAATTTTTCAATAAGGTTGAACTTCGCGCTGTTGCCGCTGCCCAATTTATAAACAGCAGAGGTGTGGTTCCCCAAACCCCTTCCTTATCCCTCTGATCAAAATGAAATCATGGACAGAACACAATCATTCACGCTGTGCCGCTGTCGCCTTAAAATCTGGAGTTCTGCACTGTCGCCGCTGCCCAATTTTTAACAGGAGTAGGTTTGGGGCGCTCAACCCCCTTCCCTTTAGTCGCCTTTTGATACAAAATGACCTCAACGGGCTAGAACAACAATCATTGTGCGCTGTTGCCGCTGTCCGCCGCTTTTGCCTACAAAATCTGGACCTTTCGCGCTTCCGCCGCATCCGACTTTTTTAAAAGGTCCACTTTCGCGCTGTCGCCGCTGCCAACTTTTTCATAAAGGTTGAAAGGTTGAAAAGGCTCCCATTTTTAAGAGTTATAGTTGGGGGGGGGGTCCAAACCACTCCTTAGTCATCTTCAACACGAACAATGAACCAGACAACATCCTTCACGTCTGTTGCCGCTGTCGCCGATTTTTGCCTGATAAAATCTGGAGCTTCGCGCTCTCACCGCCGCCCACTTTTTTCTACAGGAGGAGGTGGGGGATCCAATCCCCATTCCTTAGTCCTTTTGATACAAAATACTCAACGTGGCTAGGACAACAATCAGTATCGCTGTCGGCGCTGTTGCCTACAAAATCTTGAAAGCGGCGGCGCCGTGTCGCCGCCAATGTTTTTAAAGTCCACTTTCGGGCTGTCGCCAATGCCATTTTTAAGCGGTAGAAGTGGGGGACCAAACCCCTTCCTTAGTCCGTTGATACAAAATGACTCAACGGGCTATAACACCTATGCACGATCACAAATGGGGAAATCGTCAATGTAATTCACTCTGAACGCACCACAGGTCGTACTTCATAATTGTAAAGAATACGCATGCATCGACAAACGTTTCCAATATATAAACAAACATTCATGTAATATATTTCAGTTGCAATATTTTTTCGATGAGTAGGCCTAACTGTCAGACGTTGAAGTTTCCGGCAGTAATTATGTTTTAACCGCCACCGTCGAAACACACTCGCGATAAAACACATATTTTCAACAGCGGAGTTTCATGCACTAACTAGCACTCGCGCTGTCGCCGCTGCCTAGTTTGTAAAAGGTGTAGCTTCGCGTTTCGCTGTATGGTAGGGTATTTTAAAGGTATACCCCCTCATTTGCCGAGGTCCCTCAGGACCTCGTCTATACCCGATAACTGGAGATAATTGGTCCAATATAGGTCGAATATTTAACTCAATATCGGTCCAATATTATTTGCTCAACGCCCAACTTGGCCACTAGTGGACCCGGGCCAATTTGGCACAATATTGGGGAGGGGGCCAATTCTTGGTAATAGATTATTGAACCATATTGGGAATATCTCAATATTTTTTATTTGCAAAATAAATATATTTTTTTTATATTAAAGGTTTATTTAAATACATAATTACATATTTTGATCTATTCAAATAGTTTATTTTTTTTATTGAAATTGGTATTATATTCGTATAATATTTTATGAAATATTGGTGTTCTGATCAAAACAATCTTCCCTTGAGTGGATTTTAGCGTATTTCTGTATGTTTTTTTTTAATTGTTTTCTCACCCTGCTATGTTTAGGCAACATTAAGCCTTAAGCCAATCTTGGGCCAACGTTTCCCAACTAATGGCTCTATATTGGGCTGATTGGTCGATTGCCAATATGATTCCGCCAATATTTAGACCATTAAAGGCATGCCGATATATGAGCCTATATCACATTGGCCATGGAAAACCATATTGGCCCATAATCCTGTTATCCACGTTATGCCGGTGCCAAGATTACCGTGGGGAACCATTGTTGGGCCAATATAGGCGTGCTATAACAGAACCACTATGCTCGATTCCTGCTTGAAGTCTATGTCTTCACAGAGTTACATCAGATTTTAGCTCTATGATGTCATTACGCAGATATTTCATCATGATTTTCTCTTGTGAAAATAATCTACTTACTACCATTACTTTTGGAGTTTTAGTGTTGGGTGTGTAATTCGATCCATTTCAGACATAGAACAAAATCATCGCAGTTTTATAGTCTGATTTGTTTATTCCTGTCAGGTACCCGCATATTGTCCGATGGTACGAATCATTTGAAGGGGATGTGTGAGATCAAATTAAAAGCCGTATTAACAGCTGAAATGCTCAACATTGTTGTTCAAAAAATCAGATGCTTTTAACCCATTGGTCATGAAATTTTGTAAATATACATAACCGATTCAATTGAATAGATTGTCGTAAATCTGGGGGACCGCTATCGTATTTCATTGTTTGGTGTCAATCAAGAACGGATTAAGTGTCGTGAACATCGATCTGGGTGAAGAGAGGATTAGGCCACTAAATATTGTCTTTGTTATTACTGACCAAACTCAAACACAGGTTACATAGATTAATGATTGGAAGCGAGCAGATTGTTTTCGAATATTCCTTAGTGACGTAAAAGAAGTTTGGTGAGTAATAATATAGTTATTCGTATAATTTGTCTTATGTTGACATTCTTGCCGAGTTTGTTCAAGTTTGGTGTATTGGAATTTTTAATTCAGAGCATTTGCCATTGTAACTTTGCTTTAGTGTAAAAGGGACATAATTTTTTACTTAGGCCTTAATCTGATCCGGTTTCGGGACATCAACTTCTCTTGTATTGATTGGGTATCATACAACCTCTCAGCACGAATGGAATCGTCGACACACCCCAAAAAACTTTTAATGAACTGACATGGATAAAAATCCTACTGTAGCTTTTCATATGAAGTCCCATTGATGCAAAGGAGGTAATGCTATTTCCTTCGCAAGCGCTACTGCACACGCCAGACCAGCGCATGGCTGGAGTCCAATTTGTAATCCTGATTTGGCATCAATGGGACTCTAGCGAAACGTCTACCAATCCTACCTATAAAATGTCTTAAAAGCGTTTCTTTGATGTTTTAGTCTCGCCAATACGGCTGGGAAAGCAGAGAGTTTGGTTAATTGTTGCAGGGATAGTGTTTTGAAGGTCGATTAACAAATAGGAGAGTTATAGGTAAGAAAATCGATCCTGCAGGAAGAGCTTCAGCAGCCAAAAATATTTTCAGGACTTTTTCTGGTAATTATTTCAAGATCTTGTTTGAAATTTCAGAATCAAGAATATCCCTAGTTTTTGCAATTTGAAAGTTTCAAATATTGAGGATTCCTATAAACAGGGAAGGTTTGGCATATGTATCGGTGAGCACCGCTTAGTTAACACTGCGGCACGCGCCATAAGGAACTTCTGTCGTGCATGTTGTTGCCTCTGTGAACAACATGGTTATCCGTGGTGTTTTTTTTCACTTTGGCAAAAACACACCTTTGTCAGTTGTTGCTGGTAAAAGTGACACAGATTTTTATCTTCGATATTGTGTACTCCTTATTCTATTCCTCCATTCTGTTTGCTTTGCAGTACAGCTATATTTCTTTGGATCCGTGTATGAGGCTGTACTGGATTTTTAAGAAATGATTGAAGGAGAACTTTCCCGATTTTAAGACCCAGAAAAAAGGCATAGATTTTATAGTGCATATAGGCCCCTGATGCTAAATGTTTCATATGAAATTAATTTTTTTTTAGAAACTTGAACAAGACAAAATGTTGAAGGATTTATTGCAAGTTGCTTCACAGGATTATTTATCTGAGTTGCTTTCAGGCCAAACATTTTTTTGCCATTTTTTTTTTCATTTTGCGTCAAAAGCGAAGCCTGGCTTCCCGACTGGTTTGATCAGCCAAAATAATATCGAACAATAGCCCCCCTATTGGATGCAAATCACTTTTAAAATTATATGCGAACCATTTTGTGTATTTACGCAGGTTCATCACGATCTATGTGTTCGCATTTTTTAAAACTTTCCGTTTTTTCTGTGGCGACCTCGGCACATTTTTTTAATTATTTGAGTGTCAATGGCTGATTGGACAACGTCAAAGGAACCACACCTACACCTAAAACGGGCCTCTAGCGATGGTGGGTTTGGTGGCCAAGATATCACAAGTAGCTCCCATAAGGCATCGCCATTAGGCCCTAGTGTAAACGAAATCTTGACTGAAAAATCCTGAAATTTGCAGGGAGGCAGGTCCGATTTTTTTGGCATCCCTGTGTAATAACACGTACGGCAATTCCGGAAAATTTAGCAACACGCAAGTAAATACCCCGCACACAATATGTATATGGATCTATATGTTTAAAGGCTCATGATACGGTCATTTTCTGTCATACTGTGCGAAAACAGTTTGCCGCAAAAAGTCACTCGCATAAAACGAATCCTATACTTTAACTTCACAAACATGCGATCACTATGACAAATCAGGTTCTGGAAAGGAATTTGATCAAAAAGTGGTTCGACATAAGCCAGATCCTGTCAATACTCGGGTATACGTTGTATTGCATGAGCCCCAATATTCTCTTGTGCGTTTTATACTTCGTGCTCGACCTCGGGCAGTCGATAGGTTGTGGTAGGACCGCGGTGCGTGAACCAGAGAGAAAGGGGGAGGACCAAATACATGATAATCAGACTAATTGAATAAATAACTTCAGCAGTCTAGGGTTTTTGAAATGGCGCGAAATTGAATTTTTTTTAAATGCATTTTTCTCCAATTTTCGTCTACGAACTAAAAGTTCACAGAACAAATGTTAAAATGATGTTAACGTATGGTAAAAATTGAAGGAATTCGTCGAAGTCGGTTTTTGGGATTTTTTTTCCATAGAACTCACAGAGCTCGGTAACCTCCAAAATCCCACTCTAGGTATCGAACATCGGGCGTCCTTCCCCGCCTGAGCTTCCATTGGGAAGCAAAAGTTCATTAACCTTCCCCTTCTCCGAGGTCACCACCGTCCTAGCCTTTTTCCCATTCATCATTATCTATTGTCCTCCTTTTGTCCACTGTCCGCAACAATCATGGTCAGCAGTCGGTAGATGACACTTTCGCAAAATAATGGTCATGTTATAACAAAGAAACAACTATAAGGGAATTGGGTGTAGAAAAACCGTCTATCATTGTCTGGGGATGGGATTATTTAAATTAATAATCGCATCATGGACACCTCCATGATCGCAACAACTCCTGTAAATTAGGGGAGTTATTTGCAGACAAACATTAACAGTCTGTCAGACTGAATGCCACAGCGTACGGGTTATTCCAGGGTGTGCTTAACAGGATTGTATTTAGAAATACAAATCTATGGTGTCCTTTGTGCCGTATAGCAAATGTATGTAAATGGGTATTAACAGTAAAAGATTATTCCACATTGGTAATACTGTTTTAATAACTCTGGAAATGAAAGTTAGAATTACTGTTTCGGGGAATACTAATTTCTGCACAAAAGAATGGGTACGGCATTATTTTTTTTTTAATTTTTGGAAAAAATTCACAGCTGGACTGTCCCACTGACAAATTGACATTTTAAAAATAACATTCGACAAAAAAAAACCGCCCGTTAATTCCAAATAGACTATACCTATAGCAAAATGACAGGATTATGGGCTCCCTAAGAACGCTCCAACTCTTTCACAAGGTAGAGGGACATTGTGATTAGTCATCAGACCTTCGATAAATGAAAAATGACCAAGGTCTTATGGCAGACCGATGCAGAACACCAGAAGATAAAGTGTGCTCGCGGCGGTCGGAATGCTTCCCAAAACTTTCACCCAGGATGTGCAATATGGGTGGCGTGCAGTTAAAGACTGACTTCCGATATTTTCCGATGCAGGGCTCCCTCAAATTTTCAAAAAATTGTATTTTTTTTTGCAATTACATAAATGCTTGTCCCATATCTAATCACTGTGTTAAATACTAGCGCAAATCGAAGTCCTTCATATAGAAAAATCACATCTTTGGTTTAAAAATTTTTTTTTTTTTTGTCCGGATCCGGAAATTTTGTTATACACAGTAATCCTCTGGCACTGTTATATAACATAAATTTTTACTGCATCAAAACTAAAAATTTGATTCTCGCAAACTTTGATTGAGCACTAGATGACTATCTTAGTTTTTGTTGACTCTTTTTTCAATTAATAATATTACAAAATTATATTCGAAAATCTCTGAGTCCGACTTAACACACATGCACAAAGTTACATCCTAAGGCCGAGAAGAAATCCCATTACCAAAATCTTAATGCTTTTCACAAGTCCATTCTTTAATGATATAAATTCCTTGTTGTGTCAGTTTATGGTGCTGTATTCTGAATTATAATCGTATCTGAACGAGGGTAAAAGAACTTGGGGGAGTGTACTTTCAGCTGCTTTGCACCTGTTTGCACCTGGACCACATTCGTTTGTCTTGTGAGGGGTCGTCTCCAAATTGCCCCTTTAACTTTAATTGGTGCTCAATGGGGCACTTTATGTATAGGCTCCATTGAATTTAAATGAGCACCCATTATCCACCCATTAAATTCTGTTATGCTCCCCTTTGCCGCCCCACTATCCCACTTTAAACTAGCACTCGAGGTATATTAACCCCTGAAAGGTTCAATTCCTAATCACTTCTTTGGTCTTTATGACCCATGTGAAGAGATCAACTAAATACCCGTTTGACAGATCTTTAGCGGGGCCCTTTTAAAATTTAATATTTAATGTGTGTGCCCTTACCCACCAGTGCCAATAAACACTATCAAATACAAAGTGAACAGGACAGAGCATACTTCTAATACCAGACAGGAGTTATATAAATATCAATAAGAACTATATCAATGTATACAATATGTGTATCCTATTACGAGCTTGTCAGCTTGGAATGATGCCATTCCCATTACCTTTGTTGTTTAAAGGTAGCTGATTGGAGCAAATATGAAAATGGAGAACACACTCACCATGATAATAATATACAGGTCTATACTAAATTCTTATTGAGTTAATTTTTCTTTGGGCTACTGTAGATTTAATGTTTTGTATCAGGTCAACTGAGGGAAAGTTTCAACAAGGCCCATTTTTATAATTTCGTGGATTTATGTGTTAAATAGTAATGCAAAAATGATAGATTGTATGGAATGGGCACCCTTGAGTGTATATTCACCTGAAAAAAGGTTACCACAGCAAGCAAATCAAAACAAAATCACTAACATTAAAAGGTGGAACACCATGTTTTTGGTCATCCAAATTTGATGTTTCCTTTGCATAAATAGAGAACTCAAGATCTCCGTAGAATAGGGTGAGTTCTAGAATGATTTCTTATTATTTATGGTTTTGGACTATATCATTATAAATAAGAACCATCATTTTTTTGGACAAATAAAGGGCATTGTAATATATCTGATTGTGAAGTGCATAAGCATTTGTACTTTTGCAAAGGAGTTGACAGTGTTGTTCGTCAGTGTGATATACATTTTTAAATTGATGTTATGTATTGGTAATAACTATACTACTCATTTTCAAAGTAGTCCAACTCCTTGCTAAAGAAATATAGAAGAGTAGCAAACAACCTATGGTATTACAATATCACGTAGAAATACCTGTAGATTAAATTTACCGCATAATTTTTGTTTTAACTGATGGATATAAAATAAATATACACGATTATCATAACACAGAGCCATAACACAATTTACTATATTAGTGTAGCATTCTTGACTCCTGCAACTGTCACTGACAACTGTAAACAAACCCCCGTCAGGGAGTAACTTGCATTGTTAGGTCAGCAAAGGGTAATTGAATCCATTGGTTAGTGATATCCCACCCACTCACTGGGAATTGCCTCACTTTAACATTGAGAATTGTATGTCCGTTAAATTGTGTGAAAGCCCACTTTGACTCCCAATAAAATTCAACAGTGGCTCCGTTTGAAAAAGCAATGGGGCCACTTTGAGCCCCATTAAAGTGTAACGGGGCAATTTTGGGGACGACCCCTGAGTGTATTGTTGACACCAAAAACACAGTTGTAAGCCGAAACACAGATTTCCTCTATTGGGTTTAGTGTTCAATAGGTGAGTATACAAGACATCCAGCGTGAAATGCCCAAAGATCGCAATACCTCTGGTAGTTCTACCCCTTGGATTATCTATTGGTGAGAGATTCGTACACATGCGAATGTAGGAGAGGCATTTGGTGGTTTTATTTAAAGCAAAAAAGTTAGGCTTATGCCATTTGTTAACGTTTATTTAAATAAATTAGTAAACGGTGTCCAAAATGGTGCGAAGAATTGGAATAAAATTCAATTAATACTGTGCTCGACGTTTATGTAAGATAAAGGTCTCCAAACAAACCATTCGCGAATATAATGACGTCGAGAGATATGTTTTCGCTTGCTAGGTTCTGACATGTCTCGCCTGCGGTTCGACATGGTCAGAAAACTAGCAAGCTCACACATCTCTAGACGACCATATATTCGCGAATGGTCTGTTGGGACTTTATCCAACTACATAAGAGCGCAAGATGCATGTTGAAAGTCTGTCCTTGTCCAATCCCGTATCCTGTATTCCCGTTAAGGGTTTGTTTAGCTTAGACATATTGTTTGTGTTTTTGTTATGTATTTACCTATGTAAGATCAGCCCCGGGTCCATCCCACGTATCATTATTATAATTTTTTTTAAGTATATTTTACTTGTATGGATTACAGGGCCAGCCAATAACTATAAGCCCTATCGGGTTGTCCATACTGGTCCTAGCATATCCTATCCCTCACCTGTTCATCTTAGAACAGTTTACAATTGATACCTCACGTATTATGATAATTATGTTATTATGTATTATACATTTCTGCCACGTACGATATGTTATGTGAATAAATTGAATCTTGAATCTATCTCGAGATAAACGCGCTGGTAACACGAGATAACAAAGATGAACTACAAATAACGGTCCTTATCTGGAGGTAACAGATATCTCCAGATAAGGCTTCCTGGAGATAAGGAGCGTTATCCTGTGAGCATTCCATAGGTACCCTTCTTCAAAGTTCTACATGCATGAAGTAAGTGTTTAGTTTTGGCCTTAGGGTTGCTGGTTTTGTTTTATGTTAGGCTGTAAAGAAAAAAAATGTTTCCTGGTAGGATTTTTAAAGGAGGGGTACGTATTGACTTTTTTCCTAAAGTTGTTTATCGCCAGATAAGGTCTCTTAACTATAGATAAGACGTGTTGTTTTAGGGGTTCAGCTATGTTATTCAAAGGGCGGGATTGATAAACTTTGTTAATCTAGAAGGACCATTATTTGGGGTTCAACTTCAACTTCAACTCCAGTAAAGACAGCTGCTAAATGCAGATAAAGCGCTTTATGGTTGATTTTGTTCTTCAGAAAAAAAGACGATCCCGAAGGTAGCTTTGTGTACTACTACAAATCTGGGTAGTTAATTATATAGGGTATAGCCTGTCTAACTTTAGTTACGGAGAGAACTACTCGGAGACTAAAGCTCTCTTCCTGCTCGATCAAGAGATTTGAGCTTCCCCGAGATAATGTTTCTATTCGTTCTTTATTCAGAAATTTAAAAAAAAATAATCAAAATCAGTATTTTTAAAAACCTTAATTATACTGATACAGTGGTAACAGGACTAGAAGCAACCTAATGTGCACAAAATCGGATATTGTAGTTCATTATCCGACGGAAACCATGGTACAGCACCTGATCTTGGTATATTTCCAATGATTTTTTTTTTTTTACTTTTTATATTTTTTTTAAATCCGATTGCAAATGGGAGTTAATCGGTGCAGTGTTAGTGGAAAGTTTTTAGGGAAAAAAGTAGAATTATGGAAGTAGAATGTGTACTAAATATGACATACTTGAATCCACGAAACACCCATACCCCTATGAAGATAATAAAAATGCAGCTTCAAAGGTACTCTTTTATTTTACGATGTTATTTTTTAAGTTCTAGTATACGTATTTTAGGTGTCTGTGTAGAATGCATTTTTGCCACATAATAGGTTTACTCTTTGGACACGTCCCTAACTACAGAAAAATTGTCGAAACATTGCGTTGGACGTCATTCAGACATATTGTTACAACGACTGTAGTTACGCTTCAATAGTCCAGAACATTACAAAAAGGTTGTACTTGAAGCTAGATTGCACAAATGGTTATATAAACTTTCCCTATTTATTTGCACGTTTCAATCCACGGTTTTTATAACCAAGAGTAAACCAAAAAATGTTCTCCACGATGTTATCTGGAGGGTAATTGGGGGGTTATACAAAGCTAAAATCAACCTAAGCTAAGTTGTTCGACGTTGAATGACGTGTAGAAACGTTATTTAAACGTTGCACTGACGTTGTTAGAAACGTTTTTGTGGTTGTAGTAAACGTTCTCTGAACGTGCTAATAACGTTATACCGAAAACATGGAGTTTATAAAGACGATTGTACAAACTTTGAACGTTATAAAACCGTGTGGAAACGTAGGGACGTTTTAACGTTTTTCACAACGAAAAAAACGTTGTCGACAAATTTTGGTGGACTACAACGTAAATACGTTACACACCATTAATATGTCATACATTTGTACTACGTGTGACAACGTAAAATTGTTAGCTGGGGATTGACATTTAAAACAATACTCATTGAACAGTCGATGATGAAATCACCCAAAAATTGTGTTATCTGTAAAATTGACTGATGATAAAAAAAAATTGGTAACAAAATCCTTAAATCTGCATTTCAAATACCCCCTTTCCTTCAGGCTAACGACACAGTTGGAAAAAGGGTTAATTGTGGACTAAGTTCATGGCGGATATGTCGCAATCAAGTGCGATTACACATCCTAACCCTAGATATCATAAATTACTCGCACTGTAAGAATCATCCATAAAAAGTGGTTAACAAATATTTTATTCCAACTTTTGAGCAACAGTGTATGAGATAAAACATGTGATAAGATAAACCAGTGAATGAGAAACGGAACTCTTCGTACGATCACAATATATACAGTGAGGGAATTTGGTTTATCAGTAGAAAAGAAAGGTTGTCTTTTTCATCACATGTGAACTATGATGACAGTATTACTTTGCACGGAAAGGCGATTGTGTGCTTGTTGTGACCAAAATGTTTTGTTTTATTCGCCACAATATTTACTTGTGCAGTTGTCTGGCTCTGCAACAAGGTCATCATTTTTAAATGGTAACTTTGAAGACTGAAGAAACTTATTAAAGTTAAAATAAAACGATATTATGCTAAAATCAAACAATAACCTACTATCGGTAAATAGACAGAAAAATGACAGCTAGATGGAGCTGAATAAAGTAGGCTATGGTAATGATACAATGCTGGTGTAGCGGACGCTCCGGATATGGGGTTGGTCGTACTTTCGAGTCATGACACCCTCCTCTTCGCCACTACCGCTCCGCACCTTCAATTGGGAAATCTGGGCAGCCAGTCCGCCAGCATTTCCACTTGACGGACTCACTACCTTTGCCTCACCTGTACGACACCCGTGGCTTTCACGCAAGTGCTTGTAGGCTGGTTGCCTTCTTCGCCCTTTGGCTTCACAACCTTACTCCGTAAAGCTCTAAATCGAGCTTAGCCATCACTAAGGGGCAAGTTCCCCCTTCTCAACTCGGCTACCATGCTCTACGTTCGGCCACCCACGTCGTTTTCTCCATTTTTCCCACCTTGTTCCTTTCATGACCCTCGTCCGATCCTAATTCTTCCGATCATTTCTGTGTTTGGTGCCACCGGCGCTATTCTTCACTCACTAGTCGTTTCCCTCTCTTCAAATCGGCTTCCCCATAAAACTCCTTTTCCATTTCAAACTCCTGCCCCTTGACTGAGCCTCGTGGTTTCCCTCTCCCATCTCCCTTCGCACTCTATGGGCCTCCAAATCTCGTGAGCGTAACTCTTGGGACGTCCGTTCTATTTCAATTCATCTTCTCATTCTCCAAATTCTTCTATCTTCTTCCTCTTAATTCCATCAAACGCCTCATTTCTTTTTACTTTTCTTTATCCCACTCATTCCGCTTCCTCCATAAGTCATCGTCCCGATGCTTCATCTCACGATACTCCTCCCCTTGCATCCTTCGCTTTTTCTTCTGCCTTCGAACAAACAACAAACGTCCCACCGCCTCTCGTACTTGTCCATAAACGCGTCTAGCTCCCGAGCCTAGGGCTCCTGGGGTGGTTCCGCTTGGGGACCACCCCGGACTGGATGTTTCTCCTTTGTCTACGGGGAACATCTGTTTCCTCCCTCCGCCACGGTGATCCGGCCGTCTGCTCCCACCAATAGGGGGCCCCTGGTCCCCTAAGATGTGAGCCTATCTGCTGGGAGTTTAAATGCAATCTCCCTCTCATCAGGGTCAGTCCATAAACTTTCAATCGACCTTTTCAACAGACTCTGTCCTGAATCAGAACTAGCAGAAGCCATATCATCCTCTCAACTTTGGACTCTCTCCGCCAGAGCACTCTCTATGGTAATTCAGTGGCTCCTTCATTTGCCTGGTCTACGTCCGCGTGCGGTTTCTGCGTATGGGCGTATCTCTCCTCTCCTCTACCTCCTTGAGGAACTCGCTCATGTCCGCTGGTGCTCCTCTTTCACCCACCTGGGGCCAATTCCTTGCCAGTTCTCTAGGAATATCCTCCTTCCGCCATGGCCCATGAAACCATCCAGCTCAACAATACAACAAGTTCTGAGTATCCCAATTCTGACACCAGTTTGCTAGCGGGACGCCCGACTAAGGGGTTGGTTCTCACGGGGGTGCGTTGCCAGAGCCAGAATCGGGATCGCACTCCTAAATGCTGATTGGTAGTATGACGACTAGTGGTCAACCAAATGATTCATGGCGTGAGGCGCTTAGATTGTGTCAACTTTATTCTATCTCTATATCATGCATAAGCCACATACTAGCCAACTGCGACATGTACCTGTATAGGCTATCGGCCATGGGTGTGGAATACTGAAGAATACTGCCAGTAATTCTGTTGTTGGCCTAATTTACTATTCCATTACCTGAGAAATTCACCTTATAAATAAATTTACTTATACAAGTACCCATACTGGACATTTTGTCTACATGGCCTGCGATACCAATTGTAGCCCAGTAGAATATACACACAGAAACGACTTTGGAGAGGGCTAAAATATGTCATTATATAAAATGAAAGCTAAATGCGACCTTTTATTACCTCCTTGTAACCAAGGGCATTTAAATAACAGCCCAAGAACGTCTATGGTTTATGCTAAAGTTTGCACAGGGATCCCGCCCTCTAGGCACTGGCCGGCATTACAGTGAATGCATAGCAGGAGTAATTGATTGACATGCACCGTATGCATCAACACCATAACCCTAATGCCGAAAATAACTAAGTTTTATCAACACAATAAAATTTGGACAGAGCTTCCGCCCTCTAGGCACTATCCGGCATCCGTGAAATGCATAGCAGAGTCATGCCTTTGACATGCACGGTATGATCCACACAAATAGCCCCTATTGACTATGGTTCAGTGCGCGCACCTGGCACTCCCAGCGTTCTCCCAAAAATAATTGTTGGTGAGCAATATAACCGTGACATGAATGCTAAATTTTTGGGGGCTGGGGTTGAACCCTAGATCACGTGGTCCGCACGTCTACATAACCTCATTAACCAAGATTTTTTTTTTCCCCCAACGAGCCGGATTAGCCACTACCGCCACGTGTTCGCCACTCTAACTTTAGGATATCCCAATCTGCCGAAATCCACATGGGAGAACATTAAGAGATCTGAACATCATTTGTGCACAGTGGTCCAACTTTCCTCTCATAAATCATTTATGGTATTATGAGCAATAACTATAATACAGATAGATAAATTTGGGGAGGCTTGTGATTCCTCCTAAACTCATGTAACCAAGAGTCACGAGCCAGGATATCACTACCGCCACGTGATCTCGCACATCAACGTTAAGGATTTCCCCACCGGCAGAAAAACCCACATGACGAGAACAGAAGGAAGTTATGCATCATAATTTTGCTGCGCTGCGATCCAGCAATTCTTCATAAGTTCCTTATTACATACATACGGAAATGTATTAAATCAAATGACTGTGCTCCACGATCCAGCGTTTCTTTCATTAAGTTATTTAGGGTACGAGCATAGTTATAACGAAGATACCTAAAGTTGGAGGAGGCTTGTTCGAATCTATCACGTGATCCGCACATCTAACATAACCTCCTATAACCACGATTCACGAGCCAGGATATCCACTACAGCCACGTGATCTCGCACATATAACTTTAAGGATATCCTAAAACGGCCCGAAAATCCACATTGAAAGACCAGAAGGAAAGTTATTGCATCCTAATTTGCGCGCTGCGATCCAGCATTCTCTCATAAGTTATTTATTACGAGACTTACCAACAACGGATAACTAAATTTGGGGGTGGCTCATGGGGAATCGTCACGTGAATCCCGCAAGCAACATCACATCTAGAACCAAGATTCCAGGCAAGGATATCCACTACCGCCACGTGATGACTCGCACATCTACTTTACGGATACCTAACCCAGCCGAAACTTCACATGAGAGAACAGAAGAAAATTTTTGCATCATATTTGCGCGCTGCGATCCAGCATTCTCTCATAAGTTATTTATTGTCCGCACCTTACCATAACATGGAAACTAATTTGGGGGGGGGGGGGGGGAGCTCATGAATCTGTCACGTGATCCCGCATCGAACATAACCTTCTAAACAAGGATTCCACGAGCAAGGATATCCACGACCGCAACGTGATTCTCGACATCTGAACTTTACGATATCCTACCAGCCGACAAACTCCACATGAGAGAACAAGAAGGAAATTTATTACATAATATGGTGCGCGATCCAGCGTTCTCTCATAAGTTATTTATTGTGCGAGTATTACCATAACACGGATAACTAAATTTGAGGGGGGCTCATGAATCTGTCACGTGACCCCGCCATCTAACATAACATATATAACCCAAGATTCACGAGCGCAAGCGAATATCCACTACCGCAACGTTGATCTCGCACATCAACTTTACGGATATCCAACCAGCCGAAACTCACAGAGAGAACAGAGGATCATGACTGCACCTCACTACCAAAGGAATAGGTAAAACCTGCATAGAGCAGCATTACATTTGTCTCACATCATCCCCATTATTACAGGCCAACCCTAAACTTCATTGATTGTGGTACATTGTTTAGGGCCCTAAAGCATGATAACTGTACATCATTGTCTCTTGAAGCACGCCGACGCTCACATGTGCTTGTCGGCCTTAACCGTCAAATATTTAATGGACTATATTAAATGAGTAATAAATATAAAAGGGGTGGGTCAATCAATGCGTTACGTTACAGTATTACAGTATGTAGCACACTACATCCACGGTACAGCAATGGTTTATCTCAAAAATAATTACAGGACATCATCGCTAACACTAAAGTAATAACCTTTAAACACATCATGGGACTTCAGGTAATGGTCAAACTGATACTAGTTATAATCTGAATAACTGTATGCAAGGACCCGGAACAGGAAAAGTCGAAGAAGGAGGAAACCAGGCAATGGAACGGCAAGGCCAATAAAGAGGAGCGGGGAAGCAGCAGGGAAGGAGAATAACAAGAAAGTAAGGAACGGGGGGAAAATAGAAACAAACGAAGAGAGACGGAAAATGCCTCGGCAGTGACGCGAAGAGGAAGGGAAACGCGAAGAACCAAGGAAACCAAGGCAAGGAGTGAACCGCTCAAGGCCCAAGAGTAGCGGGCAATAAGAAGGGGAAGGAAAGAAATCAAGAAAGGAAAGGCACGGAAACAAAAAGCCTCAAGGAAAGCCGCATAATGCCTTGAAGGATGTGATGTATTAGTATTTAATGGTAAATAGTATTTCGTGCTTGTATCTAACCATAACAAAAAATAAGGTTCTGTATTCCAAGTTAACAACGAAACGTGATGTGTAATATGTCAACAAAACATTTAAAGAACTAATCTATTAGTTAACAAGAACTAAAGATCTATCCACATATATTCCAAACATCTAGGCATGAACATCATCTGGATTTATCCTCAAATCTCCTGAGTTATTTAACGTGGTAACTAAATTATAACGCGTAATTTCCTTTGTGGTACTGAATATTTAGAAATATATTAACAGGTGTGTAGTGTAACGCTATCTGAATTATGAGAATAAATACCGATTTTTATGTACATGAAAACAACCTAACTGTGACATGCCTCCCCCCTCATCAAACAATATCTAAGTAATCAAAAATAAAATATGGAACTATAATACAAGAAAAGAATAAAACCTAACCCCACTCACAAGAGACAATAACAATAAATACAATGCCTAACCCGCGCCCGAAATTCACAAATTTTAGAATGTCACATTATAGCTGGCCCGGAGGATGGTGGACTAGTCGACACGCATGCGAATTCAGAGTCTCGCTCAATGATCACAATTTATAAAATTACATGGGAAAATGCAATGAAATAGACAGGCATCACAATTCCGCACTGACCATCCAAGATAAATAAAATGCAAATGACAGGAATAATACTTGCTAGGGCCTAATACTTACAATCAGAAACAGAACTAAAAGACACAATGCATACGTTTATCCCAAAATGCGCCAGGTAGAGCGCTAAATTTGACCAAACAGAGCAGCTATACCGCTGTTCACCTTGTACTGGACGACATGACTACCACCTGTTACGCTGCTGGCAGAGTGATACGTGCCAAAAAACAACAAACATAACATGGAGGTCATGATTTACGATCGAATTTTGCCACGAAAATGTGCGGAGTTGCCACAACCTATCTACCTGGATCTTGGACGGCCTCTCTACAGTTGGCAGATAGATTTTTCAATCACAAATAACCACTAGAGCCGTTTTGAGATACTTGGTTTGTGAAACAATGTCGAAAAGTGTGAATTTCAGGGAATTGTGTGCATGAATCTTGGAAGTGAGGTGAATGATTCGTTGCACGAATCTCGAAAAAATACCAACACACAGATTTTAACTTAACTCAATGACATAGCATAGGTTATCACAATATATAAAATAATATCCAATTAATTTGAGTGGAGGAAGGCCCCTATGATTTACAAAAAAATGTGAAATTTAGAAAACATATCGAAAGGAAGCAGACGGCATGCGTGTCATTGGACACGAAATAGAAACAACACAATTTTTCCTGTGCTGAATGGCCTCAGTGTACGGATTAAAAGTCGATTAAGTTGGTAACTGAAACATATCTCAAATTGGTCCCCAGCACTCTTAATTGAAAGATTAAAGATCATTCTTCTTACTGCCTGAACTCTTCTTGGCGGTCCAAGTGAACTTCTCTCAAAAATTCCAGTCTTCCAACCAAAACAGTGTTTTCTTCAGGTCTGGTCTAGCTGCAGATATCGGCCATGGGTGGAATAATGACAGCACATGGAGGTAGCTGGAGACGGTGCACAGAGGGTACCGGCCACATGCTCCATTCCATGAGCCCCACGAAGTCAATTCAAACCATCGCCCACTCTATGAATATTATATCAGAACTTAAAAAGGCACACCGGGGGCTGCATGTTTCTTTATAATACATTCTTGGAGTGATTGAATTATATTTATTATTGAGAAACTCTGAATGCAATTCTCCAATCCGCTTCACAGCCCCCCTCCCAGATTGTGCAGCCCGGCACAAAATCGCGTTTTCTAAAGCGGGGAATTGAACGCGGTCGGACCGCCACTCTTCAAAATAACTTAAATCTTTCACGCTTCCTTGGTCCTCTTCTTTTCCTCCTCTTCCACCTGGTCCCCTCTCCATCTTATTCCCTGTATGGTGTTCCTCCGCCGTGTATCCTCCTATTAACGTAAACAGCACACCCGGGTCCTCGGAATATCTATTATTTCAATCGTCCCACTGTCTCACCTTCTTCCCATCGTCCATATTACTGTGCACATCCGAACATCCTCTCACATCCCTGTCACTGTTCCATCGTACTCGTACTCGCCGATCCGCCTCCTTCGCTCACCACCTACTCTCAGTTTCTTCCGACGCCGGTGCTCTCCTTGCTACCTTACCCATCTCACCTTCCACTCTGTCGCAACTTTTCTCTAACCTCGTGCGCAAGTCCTTTCTCCACGCTCTTCTACGGTAAACCTGCACCTTATCTCTTTCTCGCGTCCTGCTCTGACCTCCGCAGCTCCTTTCCGCTCCCCTTTCCTCACCACTTCCTCGCTCTCTTCTTTATGCTTATCCTTTTCCTTCTGTTTCTCCCGCTCTTTCCTCTCTGCAGCATCTCTTCCTTTCTTTCTCTCTCTCTTCCTTTCCTCGCTTCTTGTCCTGTTTCTCTCGCTCTCTCTTCTCAGTAGACTTTCTCTTCTTCTCTTCTCTCTCTCTTTGTATTTCTGTGCCTCTCTTGTTTCCTTTCGTTTCTTCTCCTTTTCTTTATCTCGCTTTCTCCTGTTTCTCTCGTTCCTCCTCTCTGCATCCTCTCTCTCTATCTGTAGCTCTTCTCCGCTTTATCTCGCTTCGCCTTCTCATGTTTATATTGTCTCCTCTTTATGCAGCCCTATCTTCTCTCTTCCTCATCGCTTGTCTCGCCTATCCTGTGCTCTCGCTCCTCCTCTATGCATCTTCTCTCTCTCGCTCTTCTCGCTCTTTCTCCTCTTATCTCGCTTCTTGCCTCTCTTGTTTCTCTCGTCACCTCCTTGCGGGCCCTCTCTCTTCTCTCTTCCTCCATCGCTTGTCTCGCCTCTCACTGCTTCTATCGCTCCCTCCTCTATGCATCATTCTCTCTCTCGTTCCCACCCCCACTCTTCTCCTCTTCTCCTCGTTATCTCGCTTCTCTATCTCCGTTTCTTCCGCTTCCCTTCTTGCCAGCATCTCTATTCCTATCTTCCTCCATCGCTCTGTCTCGCCTCTCCTGTTTCTTAGCGCTCGTCTTGTCAGCATCCTCTCTTCACTTTCTTGTTCTTTATCTCTCTCCTCATCCATTCACCTTCACTTTCTCCTCATCCTCACAGTCTGTTCTCACTCTTACATCTCCACTCTCGCTGCTCTCAATCTCCCCTAGCTGCCTATATTCGATTCCATCTCAGTCTTTCTCTTTTGTTCCTCGCTCCACCTCTCCTGATCCTTTAATCTCTTTTCCCTCACTTCGATAGCTCTCTCTCGTGCACGCAACTCTTCTAGCTCACGAGACCTCTGCTTTTCTCCAACTCTCTCTTATTCTCCTCTCCATCCTCTTCCTATTTCTTTATTCCACCCTCCTCCCCTCTCCTTTTTCCCCCCTTTTCCACATCCGTCTTCTCTAATCCAACTACTTTTCAATTGGTATTAATGGAATCGGGCTCTTGCTCCGTACTAGTTCACATTCGTCCTTCCCTGCGCCCACAAGTGATTTCGACCGTCGTTCCGCAGCAGCTTCGTTGTTGTGTTCCTTTTCACGTGTTGTAGGGCGAGGGCGAGAAGGCTAAACAAATCCCTGGCCGTGTGGCCCAAATTCCCCCGATCGGTAGCAGCGGGAAGCTTGATTGCCGTCTTGACTGCATACGTACGTCCTCGGCGCATCCTATCCCCCCAATCCTTTCGCTCGCCATGCCAATAACCTCTATTCTTGTCTTATACTTCGTTGCCGCTCTATTTGAATTCCCTCCAACACACTTGATCGCTCCTTTGCATGTCTCTCATCATTGCTGGCTCGCTTCCTCTCCTTTGGTCAGCTATCTTTCCACTTCCTCTTCTTCTCTTCCACGTCCACTTCCGCTGTCCGCCATTGTCAACACCTGTGAACACACAAAGGGGAAGGTGGTCAGTACGTGGCTTTCTTATGTCTCTTCCAGTCATTTCATTTCTAATTTCAACTAATTTATTATACTACTAAACATAAATTTTGACACAAACACAGTTTTTTTTACAACCCAATATTTTGCTCACGACGATTCCGTTATTGGAAGCAGATGTGACGGATAAATTAACCCTGTTTGGGGGCCTGCTCCCCTTCCGCGCAACACAAAAGCCTGGCAAGGGTCTGGTAATAGAGCCATACCCGGAAGACTCCCCCTTCTCCACTAACTCAGCCTCTCCGTCTTCGTACCGCCACCCTTTTTATCTTTCTCCATCCCTTCCTGGCATCCCACTGATCGTCCAACCCTTCTTCCTTAGCCGCCTACTCGCTTAGTCAACCACACCTTCTCCCTCGCCTTCAGCCCCTATCGATACTGCCTTAGATGGCGCTGCCTTAACTCCTTCAATTATTAATCTGCCGCCTTCGTTTGCTCCTTACATCTGGCCTCCCACTCCTGCTGTTGTTGTAACAACCCCTCTCTCGTCTCTTCAATTTCTCGTACCTCCCTGGCGAGTTCCTCCTTCAATACATCTTTAATTTCTCTCCCCAACTCATCTCTCTGGATGCTGGTTCCTCTCCCTCCGATCCTCTCAAGACCACTACTCCCGGCCCCGTCGTATGCCTGCCTGCCTCCTTTCCGACTCGTATCCTCCTCGCGCGGCGGTATCACCACCACCCCTCTGCCTGCTCCCATTGCAGCGGCCCTCTCCCTGATATCTCTCATCTCTCTCGCAAACAACTCCTTCGTCTCTTCCTGGCTCACGGCCCCCATTTTCGCTCCTTCGATCCCCACCAGTTTCTTCCACCCAGGGGTTGGCAGTGGAGTGGCCGTGAGATATCTACTGTGTCCACTCCTGACCGGTCTCCCTCGGCCCCGTCCGCGCCCCCTGCCCCAGTCTCTGGTTGCCATTTCGCACAAACTGTAAAACACACACACACAAAAAAAATCAGGATTATTTCCATACTTAAATAGGATAAGTTATATTCGATCGTTAGGCCATTACGGTATTTCTAATTACTAATTTCAGCCTTCCCATCGACAGAGTCCCCTTTTGATGAGATGTAGCGGACCCTCACAACCGGATCAAATCGCACCCGTTTCTGTTCTCCCTTCTCCTCGCTTCTTTTGCTCCTTTTAAAGTGTTTCAAAGCAGCGAGTTTCTGCCTATAGTCATTACTGACGCGCATACAATAAACTCTAGATTTGGGTACTCCACCGGCGGTGGACCCGACATCCCTTTCCGGCTCATTGTCTTCCGGGACACTCTTTGCCTTATCCTCGGCCATACCTACAAAAATAACACAATATATAATATTAAATATAACCATCAGCTAGTTCAATATAACCCTACACACATACAAACATATACTGATATATATACAGATTTCTTATCAACTCTAAATACCAAAGAGCCCTAACTACGTAACAAAATTGTGTTCCGCCAGCTCTGAATTCTAGGCTATGGCGCGACGGCCTCCATCGCCTCTAGCGGAATCTTGCAGGGAGTCTGCGATTCTTCCTAGGACTCCGGCGGCGTGGTACGCCAGTATCCTCCTCATCGGATACTCGTCCCGAAAAAGCATTATCTCTTTGTCCAGCACCTGATGCTCCATTCCTGGGGTTCCCAGGGGTTGCCTTCCCATTAATATTCGCTCTCTTGGACTCTTGGTCTGGCTCGGTGGTCCTGCCGTGCTCTGAACTCCCTCTAACCTCAGCTGCAGCCTTTCTATCTTTCTCTACATGTACCGTAGATCTATCCAGCTCTGGTGTAGGAAGCTCCGGTACTTCTTCATCCACCTTCGTTTCCGCGGCTACGCCAGTCGGACCTTCCTCTTCTACCACTCCTGGACCTCGATACTCCCAAGATACTAACTCGGGGCCTTCATACAACTTGAGGCGATCTGCATGTACTACTCTTGGCCTGCTGCGAGGCGTCTTCTGTATCCTGTAGGTGACATCCGAGAGTACAGTCACCACAAGATACGGCCCCTCCCAAGGAAGTGTCAGCTTCTTCGAGAGCTTTGGACGCCTTTGGTTGTCGTATAACCAAACAAACTGCCCTACCTTGTATGCCGGGCCATACGCTAATCTATCATAGTCCCGCTTCTGTCTTCTAATATTCAACCCCAATGCATGCCGGGCACGTTCATGTATCCCTCGGATCTTCTCCCTCAGTTCCTCCGCATAGTCCGTGGCGCATTCCTTCTCCTCTGGGATAGATCCTACGACTAAGTCCACTGGTAAGTTCACTTCACGCCCCAACATCATCATATTTGGGCTCTCTCCTGTAGAGGCTTGCACGCTTGCCCGATATGCAAACCCGACATAGGGAAGATACTCGTCCCAATCTTGCTGATGTTGGTGGGGCTGAATCATTAGCGAAACCGCATTCACGATCGTCCTGTTGTACCGTTCTACCATCCCATCCGATTTCGGATTATACGGGGTCGTCCGTGTCTTGGAGATCCCTAGCAACCTACACATCTCTTGAAATACCGCGGACTCGAAGTTCCTGCCCTGATCAGAGTGGAGCTCCATAGGAACCCCGAAACGACAAACAAATTCATCCACTAACTTGGCGGCCACAGTCTCAGCCTGCTGATCTTCCATCGGGTACGCTTCCATCCACTTGGTCCAGTAATCCCCCACCACGAGGATATACGCATTACCCTGGGTGGTTTCTGTTAAAGGACCAAGTACGTCTATGGCTACACGCTCTAGGGGCGCACCAATTCGATACTGCTGCAGTGGCGCCTTGTGCTTACGCTGTGGACCTTTCTTCCGGGCACAGGGGACACATTTGCGAAGGAACGTTCGTATGTCAGCATTCATGCCAGCCCAGTAGAACCTTTCACAGACTTTCGGAACCGTCTTATTCCTTCCCATATGTCCCGACGTCTTAGCGGAATGAAGCTCCTCCAGCACCTTGCCTCTTAGTGCCCTCGGTAAGACCGTTAACCACCTGACCAACCTCCCGTCGTCGCTCTCCCACTTTTTAACCAAGACTCCTCCTTTCACTGCCAGCGCGTCCCACTGGCCCCAGTAGGTCTTCAAAGCAGCCGGCCGCGCCGAAACTTCTTCCCATGGGGGCTTGGCATCGCCCGCTTCTTTCTTCTGTAGGATCAGTGCGATTGTCTCATCTGCTAACTGCTCTGCTCTAATCATATCCAGGGTCACCTCTGGTTCCACCTTGGCATTCCGAGCCTTTATCATCACCTGCTCTACGTTGCCCCCCTCCCAGTCATCGCTATCTTGCAGACCAAAGAGGCAGGTGGACTCCAAAGCTCTAGATTGCGTGGAACCACTGCTCTCCTCCCTATTCACTTCCAACTCGACAGGGGCCGTGGGTTCAAAACCCAGGGAACATGTGTCACTGTCGCCCCCCTCCCCGTCCAAACATTGTTGACTAGGTTCTATGGCTTCAACTGTACACATCACTAAATCTGAGATGTCTACCGGTCTTTCCGTCTCGGCTTGGGTGGCCTCCACAGAACCAAAACCATCAGTCTGGCAACCGACCTCGCCGACAATCCTTTGACCCTCTATATCTCCCTGCGTGTCCAGCGGGGTTTCATTCCCACGCTCGTGCTCGTCAGTTCGAGCGTTCCTCTCTTCCCAGCGACCACACTGCCTACAAGGCGGGTGTTCAGGTTTCCGCGACAATCCATCGGCGTTCTGGTGCCGCCTACCCGGTCTGTATTCTAATTCTAGGTTAAAACTGGATATCACCTCCAGCCATCTAGCCAGCTGACCCTCCGGATTCTTGAAGTTAGTGAGCCATCGCAAGGAACCGTGGTCTGTTCGAACTAGAACACGTCTACCTTCCAAATAGTGTCTATACTTCTTGAGGAAAACGACAATAGCAAGTAGCTCCCGCCTTGTTACGCAATAATTCCTCTCTGGCCGAGATAGACTCTGACTTCCATAAGCGATCACTTTCTCGTCTCCATCCTGCACCTGGGATAGCACCCCTCCTATCGCAAAGTTGCTCGCATCCGTGTCCAGAATGAACTGGCCTTCGGCTCTGGGGTAGGACAACACTGGTGCACTAGTGAGAGCTTCCTTTAACCGATTGAAGGACTCCTCACACTCAGGAGTCCACACAAATTGTACTTTCTTTCCAGTCAGGTGATGCAAAGGAGCAGCTATATCGGAAAACCCCTTTATAAACCTCCGGTAATAGGATGCCAGACCCAAAAAGCTACGGACTTGTGTTGGGGTCCTTGGAGTCGGCCAGTCATGCACTGCCTCTATCTTGGTTGGATCGGTGTGGATCCCGTCTTCGGTTACCACGTGCCCCAAATAGCTAACCTGCCTCTGGAACAAATGGCACTTGGAAGGTTTTAGCTTCAATCCAGCACCTCTGAACCTACTCAGCACAGCTTCTAGCCGCTCCACAGACTCTTCCACCGTCTTTCCGAAAACAATCACATCATCTAAGTACACCAACAATGTCTCCCACCTGAGGCCTGCCAAAACTCTATCATCAGCCGCTCAAACGTAGAAGGGGCATTACAGAGCCCAAATGGTAACACATTCCACGCATAAAAGCCCACAGGAGTTGAGAATGCCC
>JAMKCH010052684.1:0-10298 GCA_023653785.1 Ophioderma brevispina
CTACACTATATTGGGAGAGGTGGGTGGGCAAGAAAATTTTTGATCCTCTCCGGTCGAAGCTGACAGTGATGTGAAGCAAGATATCCAAATAAAATCGACAAAAGGTACGTGTCATTGGACAAATAACCAGCTGTAACAAAAAGCAATTGTTTGATGGGGCCAAAACCCGTTTGCTACCAATAAGCAGAACGCATACTACGGACCTATAGGCCGTTGCTACTGTGTCCGGCCACCAGACTAAAGTCGCACATGGCACGGCATCCCCTTTACCTAGACTAATCAAAACACCGTGCCATATTGGCGTAATTAAATAATGACATGAGCCAAAAATTTCCTGGTAGGGGAAACTTGTTCCCTCGTTGAACTCGCATTCGGAAACGATATTTTGTCTTGCACATTTTTACAACTGTGTACACAATTTGGTTTGCCTACCATCCCATTATATGCCTAGCAGCTATGATTATGGGGGTTTTTATAGGCCGGGGGGATTCTCAACACCAATGACCATATGGGGAATTGCCACAGACATCGTCTCATTTTTAGCCTTCTGGTATGTCAATAACCCTTTTTTCATGCCAATTTTTTGGCTAGCAATGGTCTTTTTTCAATATTTTCTCATTTTTTTTGTTGGAAATTAGTCAAACCTTTCTAAAATTGTTACAACTGAACCCAAAATGAGTCAAATTTCATCTGAAGTCAAAATTGTCCAAATTTGCGTAAACTGTCAAACTTTTGAGGAAAAGGCAACTTTTGGCCCAAATTTGCATCTCTGGTATAGCTATGGGTTTCTTTTTTGGGCAAAATGGTATAGCTATGGTTCTCCCCACACTATAGACATCCTTTTGTTTGTTTCCCCCCCTCTGAGTGCGATCGTGGTTCATCACCGTAACGACGAATCGTCCCATGAAATTGGTTAATAAGAAAACATCATCATTTCTCTTTACTTACTAATAACCATGGGTATTATAGCAAATCATGGGGTTATGTAGGGTTCATTCTACATTCAAGCAGAGTGTTTACATAATTACTGCATTGTGCAAAACTTTAGGCCTAACTCTTTTTGCTTTGGATATAGGACTGGGGTCTGCTTAAAGGAAATATTTATGATTCTGAAATTTGGGAAATTTGGTATGGATGGACAGCTTAATTAACGTAGATACATTAATCAAAAAAGTTGAAAATTGTCCCATTTGTTGAGTATTTTGCCCTTTTTATTTTCCGCCAATAGCTTACTCGAAAACGATTCCGACAAATCCCCATCGCAGGCCAATGTATCATATCGCAGTGTTGCCACTTAATATAATTAAAACACAACGACATGAAACAGTCTTGCTCCAAATTCAAACAAAAAATTTTTCTAATTTTATATTACTTTCATTAATCCTATTACAGTGTCAGCATACATTTTCGAGTCACACGATGTTTTGGTCCACTTTGACGTCCACGAGGAGGTAAAAAAAAAAAATGGGCGCTTTTGATTGGCGAAAAATCCGCCCGTTTTCTTCGTATGTCCCAAAAAAGCAAACTTAAATGCCTCTATTTTGTTAATTTTACATCAAATTGTTATTTTCGGGAATTCGTGATGTATGGACAAGATAGTTATGAATGTAAGTCAAAACTGAGCTATGACAAAAACAATCTTGACATATTTCCTTTAAAGGCATTTTATGTCATATTATTGTCTCTATTAGGTTATTTGCATATAACAAGAAACGAATGGTTCAAATAAACAATAATATCATATACAATGTTCATTGTGAAATTTGCCACATTTTGGTACCAAGGTCGGCATATACTTTGACGATGTATGACCACTTTGACCTTTGCACCATTGCGTCAGGTCACTAAAGGTCAAAGAAAAAAATGGCCACAGGTTTTTACCTGAATAGTCCAGACCCAGTAGGATACGTGTAGTGGTTGCCAACATTAACATGAACTTCCCAAATTTACATAGGCCCCTCACTATAAGAGACCATTTGTGATTAAAGTTCTAGCAAACTTAAAGTTTGCCTACACATTACCTGGACGACTTTAGCCTCCAGTATTAAAGTGACAGGAGGGGATTTTTTTTTTTGAGAACACGAATTTCTCATACCTTTCACCACTTGATCGGTTGTAGACATCTACCGAGAACGTTTCGAAGGTGTATTGACAAACAACACAAACAAACCCATAGCAAACTTGTTTTTGAACTTGCCGCTATCGGTCTTCTGTAATTGGTGCTAAAATGGATTTGATGTCGTACTGACAAAAAATGCGAAATCATCATCTTATTACTAAAGACGCGTACGGTGTAAGCCTTCTTATTCCCTTCGTGTGATTTAATACATTCGTAAGCATTCCAAACATGCAGAAACCCCTCGTTCTAAAAATGAGGTCGCTTCTTTCTGGAAATGTCCTCGTGTCTGTTACCGTCCCTAACTGTTTTGGGTATATTGGGTATATTATTTTAATGTGTAAAATATAGTCGCTATTCTGCCAAAGGCCTAGACTATCAATTGAGAGCAAATGAAGAAATTTCTATTTTGTGAAAATTTGCCATTGCCGCTTTAAATTCTGATTCAAGATTTTGAAATATAATTTTTGATGTAAAATTGAAAATAGTCAACTGGAACTAAAGATAGTCACCTAAAATGCAAAGTTTGAGACGAATCTGATTCTTCATTTTCATGCGTAAACATGTATGTATATATAGGGCAGTGCCATTGGATACTGTGTAAAACAAAACTTCCGGAAAAATTATAAACAAGTTGTGATTTTCTTATGAAGGACTTCGATTTCAGCTTAGCTGTTTTCACGCGTGTTAGTTACGGACCACATTATGTATATGCAAAACCCCGAAAATTGAGGGTGTTTACCCAATCGCAGCGCAATCGTTAGCAACTTGAAATGTGTGGTATCTACAAGCAATGCCAAAGTAATGACTGTTTTATCTATTACTAAGGAAAGACTTTGTTATGCCACCGAAGATTGAAGAATTATTAACACCACAATGGGTAGGTTATCAATCAAATATATTTGTAATTCTTAAAGCTCAAGCCTGCATCAATATACTCGAACGTTAACACTAAATGGACGCCGACATCAGTTTTCTTGTGTTTAGCGCGAAAACGCATATGATGATGAGCCTAGTTGTTTCTGCTAATTGCAACCTTGTTACACCCGCATCTTCTGACTTGTGCGAAGAAAATCGCAATCACGCTTCGGAGATATCGCGTTAGGGTTCCCTATGGACCCCCCCCCCACCTTGACCACCAACGGGCAGACCCATGACAAAATATTTTTTCCCTAAGGTGACTTTTGACCTTTGTGGTGGCTCTCATGTACACTGTTAAAAGTCCGTAATTAAGAAAACAGATTTTCCGTAAAATCTGTTTTAGAAAACAATAAAATAAAAAACAAAAAACTACAAAATTGTTAATTTTACGGAAATATTTCAAAAATTCTTGCCGCAATATTTCCGGATTTTTTTTTTCGTTCCGTAATTTTTAAATACGGAAAATTCTGTTAAAATACACATTTTGGTCCATAATATTAGACAAATTCTGTACAAATACTGGTCAAAGTTCTCGTTATTGACAGAAATCTTAAATTTACCCTAAAAAAGTCTGAAATACTGCTGCCAGAAATTTCCGTAAATTTACGGAAAATTTTCTAACAGTGGTATGTGACTTATGTTACCATCACAACACATAATCTTAAATTTCATTATGTTTAAAATTAACCAATTAATTCTCTAATGTATTTGATACTTACCCTATTTCCCCTGTACCAATGATGGTACAAATATTCTGCCGAACCCAGACTTAGTACAATAGTAAACTTTATCTAACACCCTTGCTTTGCTAAACATAATTAATTTGATCCATTCTTGACTTATAACAACTACTAGTTAAAATTATAAGTGTGTCCATGTTGGATAAAATTCAAAAACAAATGCACCCTTTTCCGGTGAAATTGGCATCATGAAATCCATGTTTCGCCGCTAATTTCAAGGTCGAAATAAAGTTTCAATTGTCTTTGTTTGTTGTCATGTTTTAGGGAGTAGTCTTGACATGTGAGGAGTTTTATTTAAATATTTCCTATGGGAAAATCGTTTATAGGTTAGGGTCCCATAGGGACCCCCCCCCTTGACCACCAACGGGCGTGCGCAAGACTTTTACATTAAAGGGATTGCAGCGATTTGCTAATACGAAAACCTCGAAAAAATCTCAAATTCATATTTTTATATTTTTGTTACTGGCATTGGAGATGCAACATAACCTGCAAGTGGTTTGGCTGGAAATCCGTGTACTAAAGACAGGCAGTACTTTTACTGATTCTGTAATTTCTATACGTGGCGTATCAAAATTCCGACTTGATATCAAAAAGGCCTTTCCGCTGAATATCCAGATTTTTAGCGGATATTGTGTACCATTATCAATACAGTTTGACCTCCACACAAACATAATTGAATCTTTGAATCTGGGTGGTACAACCACCAATCGCTTATTTAGTGCAGAATTTGAGATGCCGTTGCTGTATGTCTATTTCGGGAGACGGTATGAACAATTTCCTCAAAGACTTCATTTTGGGTGGTTATTTTCAACATTAAAGCAGTTATATGGCATTTCCACACTTATCCGATTATAATTAAAAATGATTTCAATTTTTTCGATTCTCTCGCTTATCGCTGCTAATCCCGTTAATTTTTAAGAATACTATGATGGGAAGAACTAAAGTCAATATTGAAGACAACGTGTTAAATATAACCATGCATTTTAGCCCGTTTTGCTGCCTTGTGGCGCAAATATTTTTTGGCTAGGCATTCTTGCATTGTACAAATGATACGAAATAAACATGATAAGAGCAATTTTCCAAAATGATTTTATATTTAAAAAGTATCGCTTTGAATGGAGTTATTTTTGTAAATTTGGTAAAAAAATGATATCATGATCGTACAATCAGGAGATCTGTATACTACTCTATACAAAAGGAGAATTCAAATGTGTGATATCTGATATCAAAACGTAACTACTCAATAAGACGGCTTCGGTTTGGAAACTGATTATCTTCAAAACTAAAGCGTCAACTTATAACGCAATAAGATCAGTTAGCCTATATTTTTTTATTAATTCTCACAACTTGAGGAATTACCATGTTATGAATATATGAATAAAATGGGCACCTTCGCTTGTTGCTCTTTCGGTTAAATGTTATTAATTTTTTTTTGTCAACATAGAAGTTAAATTAATTCTTACAAAATGGGGCAGCAATTTCTATCGTACTGCTTACGTTTAATTTTTATGATATGAACACGGTTTTCCAACGATGACTTTTTTTGAGTATCTATGATCATAGCATTCCGTCAAAAATTTAATTTTTTGGTAAAAGGCCAAATACCCATGCCCATGAGAGCATTTACACTAGATTCGTGATTGTTTTATTCCCTTAACTACATTAATGTGTGAGTGAAAGGAAGGACAAGATACTGAAAAATTAAAAGAATTAAAAAAAAAAAATTTAGTATTTATTATTTTCTCACTCAAAGATACCATATTATAAAAATAATAACAGATTGATTATATTACAGGAGTTGAGGAGATACAGGTAAGGCTTATTAAGCCTGTTAATCTGTAACCCCATTTTGCCAAATTGATTGCAGTTGGACATGTCAGATGTGGAGTCGGATGATAATTGCGGAGCGGACAATCAAAAGCTGTCACATCCAGCAATCAAGTTGAAGAACCAAATAAACATGCTGTATTCATAATCTATACAATGAAAAGAACATAATTCAAACAGAAATTAAAATGCTAGCAAAAAATGAAAATTGAAGGAACACTGAGAAAAAATTATGTATAACTTTGCCTGAGAAAGGTTTTGTATGCTTTCGGAATTGCTTTAATGACACGCGAAGATTTTATGTTGTCATTTATACCCATTCCAATAGCCTTAGTGCCTGCCCAAATTGAATTAGAGTTTTCAGTGAAAATACTTTCTTAAACAGATGAAGTCGGAATTTATTTCTATGTTGGTGTAATATTGTGAATTTTGAGGTTTCATCAAAGCATATCATCAAAAACATCTGGCAACATGTGATTTTCATATTTGTACATAAAGGTGGCAAGTTTCCAAATTATACATATCTTTAACATTTAATACATGATATTTGATCAGCAAAGGGTTAGTACTACATTAAAAACCACCATTACGTGATACGTTAAAGGAAGTTTTTTAAAATTTGTTTAGTATACAACATTCTTGGAGATGGTTTTATTACACGGTCAGATGCCCTCCATGTGATGTTTGATCCAATTTGGAGACCTAAAAAACTTTTGTAGAAGTCCTCTTTCAAGTGGCGTACTCTCTGCAGTGCCAGATGCTGATTCAACGATGTAAACATAGATTCTGGTCGGCACTCGAGTTTTTTGACTTACAAGTAACATGTAGTTTGTTTTTTTGGCGTTTACAGGATAATTTGTGAAACCTAAAACCCAAACAATTTATATGTTCAAGCTCATTGTTAAGGCATCCTCAATAGCGTTAAATTGGTTGTCTGAGAAAAACAGGTTTGTGTCATCAGCAAAGATATGACATCCAAAGATTTAGTAACAGATGAATATCATGACAGATAAAATAAATAGGCAATGGTACCCACATATGATCCTGTGGGACTCCGCATATAATGTTCCTCTCCTCTGAGGATTGGCTGTTAATTCACAAATAATTGTTTCATATTACTAAGATAATCCTTGAACCAATATAGTTATCCCTCTAAAGCCCTAATGATTTTAATTTTGCAAGAAGAACATTGTATGGTCAATTGTATCAAAGGGCTTTCGATAGCATCAGAAAAAACCACCACCAGCAGTATAGTTTTCACTGTAACAGCATCTGATATTTTGCGTGATCAAATCATCAATGACTGCCATATACGTGCTGTGGTTTTTCCTAAAACAATTGACGCTTGATACAATATTTTATTGCGATCGAGATATGAAACCACATCTATTATTAATTCACATCTAATAGATATGAAACACATGCTATTATCTACCATACTTCCCTAAAACTTGCCCAAAATTGCGAAATATTGCCGAGCTATAAGCCTTCTTATTTCTTAGTATGCGCTGAAAAATTGGAAAGCATAATCATCTCTAAAGAATGATTATACATTAGACATTATACATGCTTGATGATTAAATAAGAAATTCATACGATTTACATTTGGTGACGACTAGTTTGATAGGTGCCTCATACAACAGGCGGCTAAGCAGAGTGATGCCATTTGCAGAATATGTAAGCAACAAAAGCTCTGCTTTTTTTTTCAGGAAGTCAATAGTGGCGGGATGACAGCAAGACAAATAAGCCAATCCAGATTCAAGAGTTGTGCAAACTTTAAGATTCGGAAATTAAGGAATACAAGATATATTGACTTACACACGCTGTTAGCTGGAGATCGCCGTATCAATCGTCTCCAATAGAAAATGCCACGGTCTGGAAAGATACCGTGTCGAAGGGCGTTGTACAATGTCGATCCCTCTCCTTTGGAAACTTGCACTATTTAAGAAGTAACATTCAGAAGTATAAAACATGAAGAAAAGACTGAATTTGCACAAAGCCATTTTAATACTACCTGGTACAACGACGATTATTAAAATATCAACAAAACATTTATATTGTTCAAGTGATTAAAAAAAACGTTCACGTGTCGTCAAGGTTGGTTGTTAAACAATTCTGGGGAAAATCGGCCTACTTCCTTTAGTACTGAATGTCAATTGACTTTCTTGAAGGTGACCCAAAGGGGGACGTGATTGATATAATTTATCAAGCAAAAATGGGCCTATGATTGATAACTCTATTTCATTTCGTAGAAAGAGGCAGCAACTTTGGTTGTTTGTTGTTTCTTTGTTATGTTTTGATTGAGTAGATCTGAATAATAAACATCGACAAGGGATTGGCATACTATAGGCATACACTCATACACAACACACACGTGTAGTAATAATAAGACTTCATAATATTATACCCGTATATGTACATTAAAGTAATACCTTGCTTAACTGTATAAACCCATTGGAATGGAGGGAAAAAGAGGTGTGCTTATAAAATTCGTCAACCTGGCTTATTTGTCAGTCGATTTCTTTCATTTTTCATTACATGGAAGATTATTAGATTTATTGTCTTAAAACACAACAAATTTGTTTTAGTGATTTTATTATGGTTCAAGGTCACTGCCAATCCTGCCTTATTTTTTTTATTACGATAGTACAGTTGGAATGAAGAATATGTGTGGTGGTTACTGTTTGTATGATGAATTGAGGGCACTTTTGGATTGAGTCAGTGATGGGTTCACAGTGGGATTGGATGTAGTGTATATTAGCCAATATCAAGAAACCAATGAAACTATGACGTCCCTTTTCACCTTATCGTCATTGTATCCATACAACATAAACAATCATTAATACATGACCACCAGCCGGACCTGTCAGAATACGCACGTATTCCTTTACGTCAACCATTCATTTTGTAGTGACATCTTTATCTGATAATATAGTTGGAAATATTTGCTGGGGGTTATTGTATTCCTGTGATCGCCTCATATTCTTTGACAGGGTCCTAATCACCTCTAAAATATTTGAGAAATTTTATTTTCTTACTATTACAAGTTCAAGTGATCTAATTCGATTTTTTATTTCTTTTTTTTTGTATTATTTGAAAACAACCTGCAAAAAAGTAAATTATCGATATGGTACCCGCAAATGGTTGGATGAGATAAGATACGATTGTGAAAATGTCCACGTGCCAATATTTAACAATTAAGCCGAGTTATAAAGGTGCAACGTTGCCCTCATAAACACGTGCTGTTAGCACGAAGTGGAATGTTGATGTTAACAATATTTACGTACCATTATGTAATCCACACGGAAAATAAATATTACTTGAAAGTGAGATATACAATGATACCCAAACTTGTCAACATCTGATATTTTGTTAGCCACTTATAGAGGGTTTAACTAATACGCTTCAAGGGGCTGGGAGGCACACGTAGAAGGGCCCTTTTAATAAGTCCCAGATAGTTTTTTTCCAGTTTTTGATAAATTGTATTTCGTTAAAAAATATTTAACTCTCAATAACCATAGTGCGAATAGAAAGCCATATAATTTCATCTGACTTTTTCAAACTTTCGCCATTTCAAAAAATGTGAGAAATGTAGAAAAAAGAGACTAAGGTGTTGAAATACTTTCCATGGAAGAGCAACACTAGTTTATGCTTTGGGGTAAGGATCTTTTACATTACATTTTTTGGCATTAATTTTGAAATATTTTCATTTCCAAAAAGGCAGGATGTTATCAATTCCTATACATTCATTGAAGGGATATCGCAAACAGTTACAAACATTTGTAGATCTTCTTCAAAAGAGCTAAAACGTATTTCAAAAAACATGTTCTGAGCAATCCATCAGAAAAATATAATACACCGTTGCTCTAAAGTTGGAATATTTTTTTCAGACCAATCTTAAAAGTATTTCTTTGACCGCCTCAACTATCATATTAGAGTAGGTGAATGGATTACAACTGATACCACTACCGAGGTGACGTGGAATCCATGCATAATTTGGCAATTACGTAAACAATTGCCTTTGTTCGGAGCTACAGAAGGCCAGACGTCTTTTCCCTGCTCCAAGCCTGTTCCCTAGACTGTGCCTCGTCAACGGCATGACATACGCCGGAAGAGTGCGAAGTCGCTGTTTCCCATGAAAATCCCATAGTACGGTTGTACAAATCCTCAGACATCATCAGAGTGGGTCATTGAGCACGAAAATTTCCAGTACGACCATGATTTATTACAGACGAGATGATGGCCGACTGCTTAATCTGTGCAGTAGAGCCCGGAAAATGCCAACGGCCGTCTTCGTCGTTTGTGGAGAAAAGACAATATTGGAAATCAACCGTTCACGTCTAACTGTAAATCGGAGATTGTTCAATATGGGATACTGAGCAAGTCGCAAGGACAAAATATCCACGCCTAACAACACCACAAGAGTTGACTCGGCTTACCTGGGCTATGGAGACAAAATATTACAGCTCGGACATTGACGACATGTTGTCTTTATGGACGAGAGCGCTACATACCTGACATAAAGATGGAAAGACAAAATGATTCGTCGATCGAACCCCGAGATGACTGTATTCAGGAATCGACTCAAGGTGTGGCGGCTCAAGGTTGATGGTATATGGGCCGTATCTTGTTTTTTTAATTATGGTAAAAAAACAGCCTGGTGGGTTCAGGTTGAAAAATGAACCATCATGGTA
>JAMKCH010052685.1:0-10409 GCA_023653785.1 Ophioderma brevispina
TTTTTTCTTCCACAGTCCTACACATAACCGCGTTTTTTCCCCGCGGTTATTTTCCACTTGAAGAAACGGGTTTCTTCCAGTTTCTTCCACTAAGCATAAGAACTAAAAAAGTCCATTTAAAATTTCTATTTTAAGCAAATACTTACAGTTTTTTGTTTTATATATACATTGAATTAAATATAGGTGAAATACTCAAAATCCCAGTTCAGTGACCCCCCTACCTACCCCATCCAATTGCAAAATTAAAACTTAAAAAAAAAAAAAAAAAAAAAAAAAAAAAAAAAAAAAAAAAAAAAAAAAAAAACTGCTTTCTCACTTTTCACACCACAGGCCAAGCAGAATTCTCCTTGGAAGATCTAACATCTTCAAAATAGTTATAGTCTCCCTAACTCAAGTTCTGCCCACTAGCATTACACAAAAGAACACTTAATGTTGCTACTTTTTTATGTTTGTATTTTAAAATTAACACATTGGCCCTACAGATTTTAACAGCTTTTTCAATGTTTGCCATCTACAATTACAACTGTGATAGTATAAATGTGTCACATGGAAGACTCGGCAAATAAGTTTTCCATTTCATCTTAATAATTGATAGCAAATCAAACAAAATTGGTGGCAAACTTTACTATAATACTTGGAAGTATAACTAACATGCTATAAATTGTAAATTAATTTTGAAAAAAAAAAACAGTCTGAGATTGTAATTTAAATTAACTCAAGCTAGCCCGTGATGATTTGGAAGTGCAAGCAGATGATAGTTGGTAAATTTATATTTGTTCATATACATTTCTTTATTTCTTCCCGTTTTCCAGTTTCGTCTCAGTTTCTTCCGGAATAAACTTGATAACCACCTTTTTTAGTTTCTTCAAACATTCTTCCGGAAGAAATGGTTTCTTTCGGAAGTTTACGAACCCTGTAATAAGCTAAAATGCGTAATACAGTGCGCAGGATTCCTAACCATCTCGGCAGGTCACAGCAGGGAAAATTTATATAATGACTGGCCACACCCAAAATAAAATACGATGCCGTTAAATTTGATAATCTTGAAAAATTACAATCCAACTACTTTTGCCGGTCATTTATCACACAAACGCTCCCATATGGGACATATTACTAAGATTAAAAGTGATTAAAATGTTTTGGGTGCCAGAAAATGCAGGCCAAATGTCAAGAATAGCTCATAAAGTTATCGAAACATGGCAGCTAAGTTTCCTTCTAACCCTTATCACAGAATTGTACCTCAAATACTGTACACTAATAACTCTATGGTAGGCCATTGCCCTGATGTATTCAAAATTTGGGACTACACTCCCGCTTAAAATTACAGTTTTACTCCTAAATTGAGATCCAAAAATCCATGCAAAATGTGTCTGCATGAGCACAAGACGGGGGCGATACAAGAAATATCAACTTAAGCAACCACCGTAATAAAATCATTATATAATTAAACTGGATCATCTTACCTCCAAGATCCAAGTCAAAACCAGTGGGCCTAGCTCACTCTGCATACCCACATTGCAAAGTAACCTTGATTGTGCTCACATAAATTTTAGGGCCTAACCCCTGTTCGTCACATCACCAAGCAAAGATCAACGCCTCCATTTCCCGCGAAATTTATATTGTTGGTAAAAGAATATCTCACAAATGGTCCCAAACAGATGGAAAAAGGGGGCATTTTTTCTCAAGGTACTGTTCTAGGAAGATACCCATCAGATGAAAGATTAGGGAAATTGACCTCGACGATGAGTACCTACTAGGAACTATGGAATTTATCCAATAATGTATGATAATGAAACACAAACTTTATTCATTCCACGGAAAAGACGTGGAATGAGACAGTCTGTGAGAATAATCTGAATTCTATTGCATTGAAACATTTTGTTGGAGACGAGGTGTTATAGAACACCTTAAATCTAAAGTTGGTAAAATAAAATCTTTAACAAAAGTGAATTAGTACAGCATAAATTTCTTTCGGTGTACATTGTCTACCTTATCTGGAAAAAGGTGGGTACTTGTCCAACTGAGGACAAAATGTTCTGAACAAAATTCAATTTAAGATTGTATTTTAGCTTTTTAGATTTTAAGGTGTTATATAACATATTTTGCCTTTATTTTTTCAAATCGAAGCAACAAAAGCGTCATCAAAACAAGCTACCCAACAGGCCAAAGAGTAGCCCAACATTTAAATCCAAGAATACTTTTGGTGTCTTTGACCTGTGGACAGCTTGTCTGTTTTAACTGTTGCCTTGACTTGCTAATGAAGAGTTCAGATTGGAAAATGTGATTACACCATTTGCCAAACACACATGACCCAAGGCATTTTGCATCTGTGAAATCTTAAAATGGAATATTACTGTACACAAAAGAATCAGACTTCAAACTACAGATAGTTTCATGAAAGGCATTTTAATGAATCTCAGTTTATTGCAATAAAAGAAACGGGAAATCACAAGTGTTAGCAAGCTTACATATAACATTGTATTAATGAGGCTTTTTCTACAGGCAGTGTACTTAAATTAATGCATCTCATTTGCCAGATTTGTACATGTATCAGTTGGTGACCACTCTTGAAAATGTTAGATCTTGGATAGTGTTTGATTAAAACTGCCTTAAATATAAATAAATAAATCCACTATTTAAGCCTCTACAACACTTGCGCATATTTATTGAGGCAAAAGTCTTAAGGGCAGTTTACCTAGGTAATTAATATGCAACCTCATTTGCATATCTGTAAAGTCATTCAGTTGGTTACCACTTGAAATGGTAGATCATAGATAGTGTTTTCATAAAATGCCGTAATGCAATAAATAGTTCACTATTAGCCTCTATAACGTTTGCATATTTAATGAGGCATTCCTTACAGGCGGTTTACCTAGGTAATTAATATGCATTAATTTGATATTGTAAATTTATTCAGTTGGTACCACTTGTGAAATGTAGATCTAGATCATAGTAGTGTTCATAAAATTGCTAATTGCAATAAAATAGTCAATACGTTAGCTCTCGATAAACGTTTTTACGGCCTATTTTAATGAGGCATTTTTTCCCTTCAGGCGGTGTATTTAAGGTCATTGATATATGCATCTATTTGCATATTTATAAACTGTTCATGTGGTACCCACTTGAATGGGTAGATCTTAGATAGTGGCTATTAAATGGCATTTTAAATACAAGAAACAGTCATCATTTTTAGCCTGCTATACTATTTACGCATATTTAATAGGCATTTCCCCTAGAAACAATACTTAAGGAAATTAATTATTAATCTCATTTGATATTTTAACTCGCATTTAAGTGGTAACACCTGGAAAACTGTAGGACCTTACATAGATAGCATTAAAATAACTTTTTATTTTTTTCTTTTTTTCTGTCCTTTAATTGTATGTCATTTACGCATATTAATTAGCTGGACTTAGTCATTTTTCTGAAACAAAGCACCTGGTCCATTGGGTGAATTTAAACAAAAGACCATATTTGTAGTTTTGTACAAAATTTCGGAAACTTTGTTTAATGGACTTTTTTAGGTCAGGATGTGTTGTCTAGAACAAGTTAAAGGGGAACATGTTAAAAATAATCAATGTAAGGCTGGTATTAGTATGTTAGACAACCTCAAAAGCAAATTTGTCATTTTTTCAAATGTGCCTAATTCGGCAGAAAAATAAGGGCAAAAATTTAGCATTTAAAACTACTTCTATTCGGCGGAACCGCGTGGCAATTTTGATGATCTTGGTGTCATTTTACTCAGGTTGCAGAGATTAATTATTCTGCATAGATAGGAAGTTACCGGACTTACAAAAATTTACATTGACAAGCATACTACTAGTACAAAGTGGCAGCTCAGCCTATATGGCAATGTACCGGTTGCTCTTCAGGAAATAGGATATCAAAAAACATGCCTTGTCCTTTCTAATATATGGCGGCAGCACACAGACGGAAAGTCGCTGATATTTCCCACTATATACTAGCTTATAATGTATTCCTTGCACAAATATGGCATTAAAAGATGCAGTTTTTGCAAAATCTACACTTACAAAAGGGTTGGTGCTGTAATATAGCAGTGTACTTGTTTGGGTGTGGACAAATGGTGAGTTTCAGGCCGACCTTCGGCAATCAAAACGTGGGACGTTTATTTGAGGGTTTTTTATTTATGTAATAAAGTAGGGGGGGCGTTTATTACAGGGGGCCGTTGCATTTAGAGAGTATACGGTATGTCATGTAAAAACGTGCCATTTAACCTGTAAAAAACTAATTTTTTATGCTGGTTTCAGAAAATTTGTTATTAAAACAAAATAATTGCATATTTTGTTTGTGGTTTGGTTGACAATCATTTTAAACAGTTGACATGTCCAGTGAATGATCCGAATCAAAGAATAATATTGGTTACTTTGGTGACTTTTTAGTTTAATAATTACCCATAGTCTAAAAATAGACTTTTTGACCGAAAAAACACTTAAAAATGCCATTTTTTGGAAAAAATGCAATGTAGGAGCACAAAAATTCTGGGATGAATGCTCTGACCTTTGGGTTGACGAAAACTTAATGCTTTGGCCATCAGAAAACAATCTATTCCATATAGTGAATCCAGAGTCACTGCTCGCCAATTTTTTGCTACCGGTTGGTCAAAAATGCCTTTTTCGCTCAAAATTTGGCCTAAAATGGCCAAAAAATGGGCAAATTTGACCAAAATTTTTCTTCTATTTTCATTTTTAAGCCCCTAAATGGGGGAAATTTTTGACTTTAAATTTTACGTGATGAAGGGTTATAATGAATGCATTGGATAAATTGACCAATAAGGGCACCAAAAGATCAATTTTAACCATGTTTTTGGGGGGGGGGGGGGTGGGACCTGGGTGGCCACAGATGTTGCATTTGAATGCACACAGTATTCTATGGACACTCATATTTAGGCCCTGCACACACTTGAATTTTTAGTTTCTTGTTGGAGTGTTTTTTAAAATTTGCGACGAGTGAGAATTCATTCATTATTCATTTTGTGTCAAATCATTATCGCCTTTCAATTGGACATTAACAACTATGTTTTAGCGATTTGCATAGAAAAAAAGGCAATATCCTGTAATACATACTTAATGCATACATGTAGGTATTTTTTAAGGAATTTGCCCTACTTCCCTACTCCAGACTTAACATGTATCAAAAGACCATCTATTCTGAAAGAAAATGCGGAGCCAACTGATCATGGACTGAAAATTGTAGCCCCCGAAAAATTTAGGAAAAAAACCTGCCCAAGTCCCTCCCCCTCCTACCATCCTCCAAAGACAAAGTACTGTATTCAACCTATTTAGCGCCCCTTCCCTTATAAGTGCCCCCTCGGACCATTGCCGAACTTGCAAAACGTCTCAATTAACCGCCCCTCCATTTCGGAGAGGTTTCACTGCTCTGAAACATCCACTTTGAGTCCCGATTTTTTTTTATTTGTACTAGTTAATCTTTCGGTGTATTTCTCAGGCTAATATTTTCAAGGTATATTTAACACCTGCAAACATGGTCATAGCATCCCACACTGTACTAGCTCTATCGCGACGGTGAATGTACAGCGAATCTGTCATCATGCATCCGAACTGTACACGGTTACAAAATTAATCCTTGGCCAATCACATTCGACATTCATTGTGACGTGTTATATTATTATCATACGTAGTACCTGCTTGTTTTTTCATGATGAAACGTGCGATGTGACTTTCCTAAATACAATGCAAATAAAGTTCCCCAAGCTTCACTCATATCATTCATAAATTCAACTTCCAATAATGTTTTGTACGTTGAAGATTTCCAAATTAAAATTTTGAAGGATTTTGACCACGATATTAATTATGTATGTTTTTCTGAACGTACGCGACACTGACCTCATCTCACTCAACTTTTCTTGACCTGTCCGCTATAGCGACTTCACAAGGCCAAGGCCGTGCTGAGACTGAATATGATTTTGAAATTGTTGCACCTGACCGTGGCATTCCATGTCAATTTATGGTTATAACATTTTTGTAGGGGCGGAAACAATTTTCTGATGATATTGCAACATTTGGTTAATTTTACCCATGATAAAACCTATTAATTTGACGAATAAACTGGGAGCCAATAATTAACCTGTTACAATTACAGCAGTTCACATGTGAATACGAACAAAAAAATAAAAAAAACGGCCCGGGGGCGCGTGATATAGGCTACGTACTTATTTGATAGCTACACAAGACAAAATCGCCAGGCCCTTTCCAGAAAATCAAGATGCCGAACAGTCTAGATTGAACACTTGTTTTATCGGAGATTGGTGATTTCCCCCTTGCTATCAATTTGGTCCATACCATTTTATGAAAGGCGAATCATGTATAAAGTATTCCATGTTTTATTGTTTTAGTTTGGTTGTTTTGATTGTCCAATTCTCTTTGATTATATTTTTAGTCTAGGTGTAATAAAAGTTCGCCGACATTAAGCAGCTCGTACATCAGGTTTTAGCGGGACATTTTCCATACACCGTCATGGCTGGCTGCGTATCTATTGCTACACTGAACGGATCCCCGATTTTTCTGCTGCGGCTTTCGGGTATAGATATCTCCTTGGGCGTGGCGAACACTACCTGTAATCATGCTGCAATAAACTAACGCGAGTGTGCACTCACTTGGGAGGAGGGCCTCCAATACAGCGACAAACGAATTATTATCAAATCTGGATACTATTCTGCTTAGGGATTTTCATTTAAAAAAAACCATTTTTAAAGTAAGTTAAAACATAAATAAAACATACATGACTTATATTTTGAAAGGCGCATTTTCACATTAGATACAAAAGCCTTTATGAGTTAAACGACTGAAAGAGGTGTGAGTTTGAGCATGACCTTAAACTTTTCAACAGTACTTGGCCACTACGGATGGTGATAGGAATTTGTTCCAAGCTTTGGTGAAAGCCACTGTAAAGGGCCCTGTTGCCAGGACATTTATGTGTCTTAGGAACAATGAGAGTGAGACCATGGTGGCTAGAAAGAGTGGTAACAGACCCAGGACCGTGATCTACTGACAACCAGGAACATTACATTCATGATGTACTGGGGGGCAAAGCCGCAGTGCCTTACTAAAAACATATAAAAGAGTCTTGAATTATACTAAGCCAGTGAAGCTCCTTCAAAAGAGGGGATGTGTGAGTAAATCTAGGATACGGGAATATGAGACGAGCACACTTGTTTGCAGCTTGTGGAGTATGGTTGAGGTTCTTCGAGTATACCCATTTAGCAACAGATTACAGTAGTCTAAGCGAGACAAAATTAATGATCTAAAACAAACATTTAGCACATGTATCAAAATCTAGGAATATACGTATCTATAAAGGTTCTAATTGGCAGTTAACAGATTTAGCAAGACTGGAACAGTTAGGACATTTGACATTGGTTGTAAAAATAAGCCCAAATTGCGAACATTATTCAAATGGGACAGATACAAACAGCAGCCAGCTGAAGCTATACATCATGAAGTAGTTTCATGTGCTTGACTGATGAGCTTATAAAAAAATTCTGTTTTGTCAGGATTTTAATTTCAGTTTATTCTCAATCTTCCCCTGGTTAAAACATCAGCACGCAACGTGAGAGTTTGAACAGTGCCAAACACTGTGTCTCCTGGAATTATGGGATCGACATCCAGATACACCTGGATGTTATCAGCATAATACATGTGGGTATTCAACAGTGGGGACGGAGGATACGACCAATATAGCTATTATAGCTATATTAGTGTTAAAATACAAAAACCAGGGGCCCCCCAATTACAGACCCGTGAGGTATAGACCATATTCTAGGTTGTAATTGTCAGAGATTTAACGCAGACAGAAATACGGCAGGATTTATCCTTTAAGGTCAGGATGAAAACCAGTCACGCACAGAGCCTCTGATGAGCATTGTGAAGGCTACAAGAAAAAAAAAACAAAAAACGTACCAATGCTTACGTAGAATTTAGGTGTAGCAGTCGTGTTGTTTAAGCCTTCTAATAGGGATTTTGCGGTCAAACCGTAACTTAGCGCCCAGGGTACCAAAATTAGCGCCCCCCTAAACGAGTGACTTAAGAAAACCGCCCGGGGCACGCTAAATAGGTAGAATACGGGGAGTACCACAATTCTGTACCACAAAATGGTCAAATGCATTCGGCTTACATCTGATTAAAGACACTATCAGTGATTTGCTAAATATCAGGCAAATCAAGTATTGCCCTGAAGCCGGGATGTAGCCGGGACTTGGCAGGGAATGTCGTTTAGCTGTTCCCGCCCTGCCGGGACACTCATTGATGATAGCTGGGGACTAACCCGGAGGTACATAAAAAATTTCACCGGCTCTTGCCTGGACATTAAACGGGGACTTTAACGCAGTGTCACTCACACCATCTAAAATAACCAGGATATCAGTGAGCAGGATCGCCACACCATTTTATATGGCTACCATTGCAAAGTCCGATCTTTTACACGTCGTGAAAGGTAAGCTATACAAGTAGCACACAGGCACGGTCGTCCGGCAGGTCGAGATAAACTATCCGAGGATCGATATTTTCAATGTAAAATCCGCCCGAAAAACATCAAAAATCAACAGGAAATGTTTAAAAATAATATCATTGAATAACAAGAAAATTACTAGAAGTTTGTGTGATTCATTCATTAAAAAATCACCGTAGGTAGTGAAAGTATGATATTTCTTGCTAAATGCCAGGATAGTCATTTCATTGCATAAAATGGGGGGTATTTTAATATGAAAAGAAAATATGGAATGTTATTTAAAACAAAATAGTGTCTTGAATACATTCTTTAGCTCAAATACTTCTCGAACTGCCGGCATGTTCCGATATAAATCAAAATTAATTGTAATCGCGATTTCCGAAATTTAGGTTGTTGGCCAAGTTTTTTGTTTTTTCCCATTCCAATTTTCAAGGTTATAGGGATATTGAAAGTTTTTGAACCGACCGCGTCGTTCAGCCTGTACAGGCGCCTCGTAATGTCAGGCTTTTTCAATTTACGTACCAAGGCGTTGCACGTGTTTGAGGCTGAGGTTCCCCGGACCTGGGGTCTAACATTTAGAGAACAGGGGGAAATTGAAGATTGCTCATAAATATACAAAGTATAAACAAATCTATTTTAATTGCACCTAAATTTACTTTTTTATTTTGGGGAAATGGAAGAAAAGATTTGAAGTAAAATTGTAACCATTTAAAGACACTATCAGTGATTTGCTAAATCAGCAAATCGAAAAAATCATCAAAATCAGATTTTGGCCAGTATGCAAACAAGTACAGGCCATCCTAACATTACCCTGCAAATGATAAGACCAGAAGCAACCTATAGGACAGAATCTGAGATTTTAGTCATTACTGGTCCGAACGGGGACAATACTACAACAGTAAATTGAATGGAGAATCGTTATCTTGGAACCACTGACTGTTGCTCTTCCTTTTCTGTCAATTCTACAGCTAGGAAAGGTAACTTATGAGAATTATACAGACTTACCCCTCACTTGAAGCTAATCTGCAGAATTTCAATATTTTCAAATCACTGATAGTGTCTTTAATATTGAATAGGGGTTTTGTGGGCTTGCGCATAAGATCTTGGAATGGTTAATTTTTTGTTCAAGCGAAATCAACAAGGTTTCAAAATCAAAATAGTGACAAACCGTGTCTTGTATTTGAAAACATTTACCCCATAAAAACTAGTTTTTGTAATAATTTGTTACCAGTTCGTATTTAGTTTATTACAACTTTTAATGAAAATAATAACTTTCCCTTTTTCCGGCACCTAAAAATATAATGTCCAGATTATATCATATAGGCGCCTTTAAATACAAATCACAACACGGACTCAGCCTGGAGGAAGTTTAATTATTTATTTTATGTGAGATATGATTAGTTTATGTGAGGACGAAAAAACTCTCTAGTACAAATACAATTTCGGCAAAAAAAAAAAAAATAAACACGAAAATTACTCAACCCAAACCTTGTGCATCAGATCGAATCTGTGTTAGTGGGATATAACCCATAACACAGAGGAAGGTGTAGTGAAAACCACTGCACACATCTCACCATTAGCAGTGTAGACATCAGATGCCATTGTTGACATGCCTCAGTATTCCTAAATACAATAAATATGGCACCGAATTAACCTAGAATTCCATTAGACTGATAAAAAAAACCCCCACATAATCAAATAGCATCCGTTAGAAACATTTCTTCCAATCTCATTATCAAGAAAATCAAGGAAATTGGAAATTGTGCGCACACAATTCAAAGTTCTGTGTTATAGAGTGTATGCATACTACGTAAGAGCTATTAACACCCTACTTGCGTAGACCCAATTATTAGGATGGCGAAGCAGGCGGACCTGTTGGAGGACAACTGAGAGATCTGGAGGTAGCCTCATACGCTGCGCATGGG
>JAMKCH010052686.1:0-10315 GCA_023653785.1 Ophioderma brevispina
CAGATTTCACAATCTAAATTACATCACTTCATATATATAACTTTGTGGGGGAATTCCCTAGGTTCTGCAATGTTTTGATCTGAAAACATAAACAAGTTTCTAAGTTACTAAGTTTACATCTTGGGGAATTCCCCACTTCCCCTATTGTGCAATCTAAACAGGTGCAGCCTGCATAAACAACTCTAGGGAATCCCCTTTCTCTCTTTTATAGTAAACAAAGTGCTTTTCCCATGAGAAATCTTTTCTCAAATAAAATTGAGAAAATAATATTTTTAAAAGTTTAATCAGAAAAATGGAGGCCATATAACAATTGTTAACTTCCAAAACGTCACGAAGATTTCAAAAATATAAAGCTCGTATTTGAAAAAAAGAAAGAAAACTGGATCGTTTCACTCCACACAGCTACTCAATATTTGTTTATAAACACGCTTTAACACAAATGACCCGAGATCAATTTAACATTCACATTCCCTGCTATTATGATATCATTACACGTCTTAAACTTCATCAAATTGGTGAAATATGGTAGTGTTACCATCAGAAAAGGCACGTGAAATTTTCAAATGGTTAATATACCATTCATATTTTAGTAATTTTCAAATTAGAAATGATTGTTAATAATAGATAAGTAAGAATTATTTTTTAATCTGCGTAGAGTTTGATGTAGCAGCCATTGCGTTATAGTCATTGATTTACACGAAGTTCACTGGTCTCCACGAGTATCCCGAGATACCCTGGAATTATCCTCGTCGTCACTTCCTCGCGAAGTGCTATCCGTACGTTGGTAACGGAACATGGTGAATTTCGGGATATGTGCAATGACGAAAACTGGATTAGTCTCCCTTGTGTAAAAAGTAGTTTGACATGACCTTATACGTCACTTGATGTTATTTATACACGTGAATTTTGGACAACATTACCGGGTGCATGTAATATTAAGGCTTTTCACACTGAGCCGGTGATCGATCACTTCTGCGATCGATCGCCGTCTGCAGTGGCGTAAATTTCTTGTTGACATTGGGGGGATGGGGGATGATGAAAATTTATGAATGAACCGAAGTTTGCTGAAAAGATCCAGTACTAGGACATGTGCGCGCGAAGCGCGCTAAAAATTTTGCCATTTAGAAGCTAAAATAGCTAAATGTAATTGTAATTAGAACAAAATGCGCGCAAAGCGCGCAAAAATTTGCCGTTTTTGAACTATTATGGTAAAATATGAGGTTATTTTTGGCCAAAAACACATAAACGGGCATCAACATTGGGGGGGATGATCGTATTGACCATCCCCCCTCATCAAAATATTGGGGGGGATATATCCCCCCCATCCCCCCGGGATTTACGCCTATGGCCGTCTGTAGACTTCAAACCAGCCTCCAAATTCATTATAATACTTTGCCAACTCTGACACATATATCGCTGGTGTGCTTCATCGAATAACAGCACACGTTCATTCACTAAATGCACTTACGTATTGTAAGAGTCTATTCGCCATTTTGAATTTCCTACTCAGTTCGTTCATTCACGAGCGTAAAACTCACAATTTCTGTGGAAAACAAACCAAAATGACAAGTCATATCACTATCATAAAGATAAACCCATATACCTCAGCATTAAAAAGGTCAACTACAACCAATGTTCATAAATACATCAAAAAGAAGTATTTCGTGAAAGCAGCAGCTAATTAAATACTTCTTTGGAAAATTTTACATGTAACTAAGGCGTTATTGCGCATGCGTGTCTATTATCCAGGAAAAACGGCTGACATAGTCTTCAAAACGGCGATCGATCACAAAAGTCAATCGATCACCGGCTCAGTGTGAAAAGCCTCTATATCTGAAACTTCATGGAAAATTTGCAGTTTATGGTGATTTGAAATCTTAAGTGGTATGTATAATTAGTTTCAGGAACATGTTAACCAGGCATTTGGGATATTAATACGAATGAATAAACTAATTTTGAAAATGTTGAGAGCACATAAATTTTGTAAATAAGGAAAAACACGCTGAACGCATTGAGTTAGCTTTCGTCTGTGGTAGTGGGTTTATCCCTCTACCACACATTCGATCGTGTAGGTATGACCAGGGTTTGACCTTTAACCCCACCAATGCTCATGGTTGGAGTAGACGAAAAATGTGATTATGCCTTGTTCCCAAAATACGTCCAAACTCGTAATTTGGTGGGTTTTTAAGCTGAAAACTGACATATGGAAGAGAAGGTATGTGAGATCATCACAACATGGAAATTTTGTAACTTGTTTTGGTTTTCTAAATCGTGTGGAAATTCGTGATTTCTTATCGTTGCATTCCCCCCCCCCCCCACGCAATAATTACTAACTGGAACCAGATGGCGTTAATGACAATGTACAGTGTTTAAGATAATTGGCGACCCTCTGGTTTTCAGTTAATGGAACTAGGGTCATCGTAGTGAGACTTTTTGTGCATTAGATACGCAGGAATCTTTTTAGAGCATGGTTTTTATGAATTGGTTTTCGCATAATATTGAGAAAACATCGCGATCAGGACAATGGAACATGGCGAAATGCAACAAACATAACGCGTGACGCAACGATTTATAGGTGCGTGTGCTTTAGCACGATTCGTCATGCATTAATGCATTGGCCTTAGCTTTATCATTGTGTCTTGGAGTTACATAGGCCGCTGCATTATAAGGCATGATCGCAATACCGCTGTTAATTCTGGGACAGCCCTCAACCCAGTGTTACAAAATAAAAATGGCCGAGGGCCGCGATAAATTAAGTCGGACTGGGCGACTTTCACTCTTTAATCGTAGATTTTTACAATGGAACCAAATGATTCTGCGACCAACAATCACACCTAAAATTCAAGCTAAGAAGATTGTGGTCACGTAAAGCGAGGTTGTGCGTATCAAAGCACCTAAATAATAATGCTATGGGCTGAGGACACAAAACGTCTCGCTAGACCTTTACACCTAACGAGGAAGATAAGAGCATCTTGCTACGAACAGACGGCCTATAGTAAAAAATGAAAATGATAAAATCCAAGTGAAAAATGATAAAGGACCAAACAAAGTCGCCACCACTGTGAAGAAGCAAGATGAAATCGTGCTAAGTGTGTTGTGCCGTAACAGCGACGACGCGCGGCTGGTTGCGCAAACAAGAAGGATGGCGCGCGAAGTGTGAGAGAAATCGGTACGTTTGCTGGCCTATTCAATAACGCGCGCGATTCCGCTCTTGGTTTAATATTCCATCTCTATGGCCACACCCATATGAAATCAGCAGCCTCAACGGAATAAACTGCATGTTCAAGGATGTGGTGGCAGAAATTTACTAAATTCATCCCAATGACGGAATAGGCTATAAAGCCGGCTGGGTGTACAAAATACTAAAATTTATACCACAAATGTATCAAGACAGCTATGGCTGCGTACTTTTCCATATTTCACGACACAAAAATTGCCCACTGTACCACCGGGTCACCCACAGAGGATGGTCAGTCGTATTACGGAATCGTGATCAGCCAGGGAACAACAATCAAGGGACTGATGGGCTGGTCGGCCGAGTCCGTAACATCAGATTTTCAGTTCATTCATCACACTCCGTTTGGAAGCTTCCGCGGTTGGGAATATTAAAAATTGCTTCGACAGCTAAGGACATAACAACGGCCCCATAATGCAGTGGGCACACAGCAACCAGGTATGCCATGTCCGCTCACGTGGCAGATGGCATGACCAGATAGAGTAACAAATAAGTTTGGCGCAATCATCCAATGGCAGCGCTCTGTGTCTGTCACCAAAATGCTGCGTCACTGTCAAGGCCGGATCAGTGTGATGGATTGCACACCACCAAAAAATATCCCATTGAAATTACCACGTTAAAATGGGTAATATAATTCGTTTTTCGCAGGCTTTTCGACCCCACGTGAAATAATGATCCGGGAAGGGGGGGGGGGCACTTGTATTCCAAGTGGATATCATGCATGTACAAAAACGCGTAAGGCGATGTACGCGCGTACATTGTTTAGGGTATCAAAATCGTCAAATTCAAAATTGGTATGCCAATGGGGTATGCTTTTCAAGTCAAAAATTACATTATGCTGGGAAATAGTGGGTTTGTTCCCGTTTTCTTCTAATTTCACATTGTAGATTCCCCGAGTGATTTTAAAGAACATTAGATTTCCAGAAAGAGCACCCCCAATTTTTTTTCGAACCCGGTTTTGCATAGTTTGGAATGCTTCCAATGTATTAGATCACCCTTAAGTGAATAAGCCGAATACACCGTCTTTATGTAATAATATTATTTAAGTACTTTCTGTCGTGCACACAGAAATTCAAAGCACGGTGTTCCAGGCCTAAATGACAAAATCTAACAGTGAATACTTTAATTCGATATAAAGGAGGATGGCCCGATTTAAGTATGAAATTTTCATCTTAATCGATTGGCCTTCACCCCAAAACTCATCTGCAAATTTCGCGCCTATATTAAGCCGTTTTGATGTAATAGCTAACAACGTGATTTTGTAGCCCCATAGAATACTCTATAAAAGTTAATATGGTCGACCAAAGGGGACATTTCACTCATACTTTCCAACCAAAAGCCTTTTCCTAAGATTTCACAGGGTAATGAGAAAATGTAGCTTTCTTTCCTTCTGATACCAAAATTTGGCCACTTCGGTAAAACTGGGCTTCTTGGGGACGAGGCTATAGCGATCGGACCATGAACTTTATGCGTAACAACACTTATACCCTACTATGAATTTTTCAATTATTCATTAAGTAACCCCGTAAAAATCTTAGCTTGTACAGGTTTTCATTCATTTTCATCTGTATATTTTACAGTTTTGATGTAATACAGTTTTACAACAAACTGTAAATTTTACAGTATATTCACTGTAAAAAAATTGTGGATAGCCTACTAAGTTAGGGTTTCTCAGTGGCTTTTTTAATTCTCCACCCATTCACAATCTTCTGTATAACCAACTCACCAAATAAATATGTTTTTAAGTGGTTTTGGACTAAATTAATTTTTACAGTAGGCCCTATACGTAAATTTTTTTTTTTTTTTTACGGTAATTTGTTGGCAGAATTGCGCCAGGATTTACTTAAATTTCCAGTATTTTTTTTTTAGCAGTGTAGATAATACGCAAATTGATGCTTTTAACCACAAACAATTGAATCAAAAACTTTGCAATGAAATCATGTGTACAACATTCAGAGCAAGTTACAATAAGAGCCTCTATGCCTTTTAGTGGTTAAAGGCACCTTTGATAACTTACTCAGTTAGGTAACTGTCATGCAAACCTACTTGTTTAGGGTTTTAAAAATACCCAAAACAAGCGTTAAGTTGCAAAATCAAGCCCAAAGTAGGCTACTTGTTTAGGGAAGCAAATCACCAAAATACGTGCTTAGGGTGTTTTTCTGCCAAGTGAAATACCGCTTAGGTCGTTTGGGAGGCCATACACTAGGCATGATATCCACCTTGGAATACAATTAGTGCCCTGCCCCCCGGCCCCCCTCCCCCCGCATAATATTTATGTTTTGAAAGAGATTGTCTTTTGATACCGATGCAGATTTGGGGATAGATTTTGAGCCGGGATTTTGATATACGGACACTGCACACGTGAATAGCGCAACACATATATTCTTTTCTCTATACTCATTTCGGCATCCGATCACGGGGTACTTCCGAAGGCAGGTTGTCAGTTTCAATATCAATTTTCCGATATTCCAAGTATTGATCATTGGATACACGTTTCCTTTTCGTCATTTAACATCAACGATATACGCGTACCCTACCACGCCAATTGCGTAGGTGGTCTTTATGTTTTTACCGAACTCTGCACGTGGTGCTCACCGCACGCTAGGATATTGATAATTTCAACAAATTTGAAACATACCAGATTTCAGTCCATATATTTGTTTGTTTGTTAAGTGTGCATTTTATTCTTTTTCTTATATACCTATAGTTTCATTTGAATTTAGTTGACTCTTATTGGTATTAATTCCATCTTTAAAAGGGACCTAAAACTTGTGCATTTTAACTGGCATACAGGTTGTCCCAAATTAAGCGGTGTTTACACCGCTATATACTTTGAAGAAGACTTCCGGCAAATTGATCACAGCAATAGTCCCTACTTCAGAGGATAAACCTGTGTTATTGATACTATTTGAGCATATTTTCCTATTCAATTGGACTCTTACCGATTATTTGGAATGCTTATATATATTCCGAAAGAAAAAAGGTGATTTACATTCTTTTTCCTCTTTACCGACGGATTAATAAGCACGTGCATATCCCAGTTTCGCGGGAGTATGTTAGTAGCGAAATTACTACGCTCCGAGAAATGCGAAATATGCTAAAAAATTTAACGGTAAAGGTATAATCAAAATTTGATTTATATTACAGAAGCGGGTATTGCAAACATACTGTGCAATTTTTGTTTTGGGTAACGCAAGGGTACTTGAGATCGAGCCCATGATAGAAAGTGTGATTTTTTATACCCCAATCTTATTATGAGCGACCTAAATATTAGGGAACACAGTACAAACATCCCTCCGCCGTGGAAAGTGCAACCCCTATATAGTTCCTATAAAATCCCAGGAATTTGAGCGTAATTGGTGTAGTTTTAGGACGAATAGATTTGTACTGGAGATATGTTTTTGAGTATCATTCAGCGCGTAATTCTTTCATATTTAACATATAAGTATGAAATGGATGAGAAACTTTGGCGGGTGATACGGCAGTTCATATGTGGAATCGGCGTGAAATCTCCGATACTGTGGGCCAGGCGTTAGAAAAACCAGGTTTTAATTTCAAATGAATTGCAAAAAACGACATTGTCGTCTCGTTCAAAAAGAAGAATATTTTAAAGACAATGAATCAAAATTCTCTCCTGTAAAATTTAATTGCTCTAGCAAAGCAGGGCAAAAAGTATGACCTATATAGGCCTAATACAACAGAGCCCCACCAAAGCACGTGTTTCCAATAGGCGACATTTTGTACTGTGCATACTAGGCGCGTAAAGTCAGAGCCCCTTACCGTGCGTATCTCGCATCATCACTTGCCATGCTAGTCATTACTCGCGAGACGAAATAGGTGTTTTCAGCGCACGCGCGCGTAGTACGCGATGTTCCTTCCAAGCAACTTGTAAACAATCGCGCAGAAGAGCGCAGTCATTGCAGAAGCAGCACGTGTTTGAAACGCTCTGGATATTTAGGACTTATGTTAACTTTCTTGGCTCTCCCATGGATGCTCCCTGGTTGCATTGAATCGATATCATTTAAGAAATTACATGTTGGTGGTCTCAACATTTCTTGTTTTGTGGACAAAAATAGACGGATATTGCGTCAAAAGGAGATTTGCCGCTGTACAATACAGATGGCCAAGACAAGGTGGCGATGAATTTCTATAGTAACATACAAGCTTACTTTACATCGAAAAAGAAAAACATGCATTTAAACATTGACCGTCCAGTGCCGGGGCTGTCTCACGCCAACCTTGTCTTGGCCATCTGCATTGTACAGCGGCAAATCTCATTTTGAGAATAATCCGTCTATTTTTTCCACCAAAACAAGAAATTGAGTACCAACAAACGATTGTAATTTCTTTAAAAAATGATATCGATTTTTAAGCAAACCAGGGAGAATCCATGGAAGAGCCAAGAAAGTAACATAATTCCAAAATATCCAGAGCGTTTTTTCAAAAACCACGGCTGCTTTGCAATGGACTTGCGCTCTTCTGTTGCGATTGTTTACAAATGTTGCTATGGATGGAACATAGCGGCTACGCGCGCGTGCAGCTGAAAACACACTATTCCGTCATCGCGAGTATGACGTAAGCATGGGAAGTGGATATGCGAGATACGCACGCGTAAGGGGCTCTGACTTTACCGCGCCCTAGGAGGCACAGTACAAAATGGTATGCCCTTATTGAAACAAGTGATTGTGGGCTCTGTGTATGTAGGCCTATATAGGTCATATCTTTGCCTGCTTTTTCTAGAGCAATGAATTTACAGGAGAGAAGTTTAAATTCATGGTCATTAAAAATATTCTTTGCCTGATCGACAATGTCAGTTTTTGCAAATTCAATTGTAATTAAACCTGGTTTTTTCTAACGCCTGGAGCCCCCACAGTATCGAGGATTCACGCCGATTCAAATTAGTTCGCCTTATCAACGCCAAAAACGGTTTTCTCCATCCATTTCATAATTATATGTTAAATATTGAAAGATACGCGCTCTTGAATGATACAAAAACCATATCTACAGGACAAATATTCGTCATAAAACTACACCAAGTACGCTCAATTCTGGGTGTTTATAGGAACTCTAGAGGTGTTGCACACTTTTACACGGCGGAGGGATTAGGGATTTTGTTACTGTGTTCCCCTACTATTTAGGTCTCTATAATAGATTTTGTATAGAAAAAATCCACGTTCTATATGGTCTCGATCTCAAGTAACTGCGTTACAGTTCAAAACCAAAAAATGCACAGTATGTTTGCAAGACCCGTTTCTGTAATAGTATAATCAAATTTGATTACAACTTTACCGTTAAATTTTACATTATTTAGCAATTTCTCGGAGCTTAGTAATTTCGCTACAACATTTATGCCCGGAAAACTGGGATATGCCACGTGCTTATTAATCCGCCCGGTTCTAAAGAGGAAAAAAGAAATTTAAATCACCTTTTTTTTCTTTCGTGAATATATTAAGCATTCCAAAATATCGGAGAGTCAATTTTAATAGGAAAAATATGCTTTCAAATAGTATCAATAACACAGGGGTTTACTCTTGAAGTGGGACTTTGCGTGATCAATTTTTGCCGGAAGTCTTCTCCAAAAGTGTAATAGCGGTTGTACACCCTTAAAATTTGGACAACATGTCTGCAGTTAAAATGCACACGTTTTAGGTCCCTTTTAAAGATGGACTTAATACCAATAAGATGTCCAATAAATCAAATGAAAAACTATGAATATGATAGAAACAGAATAAAATGCACACGTAATCAAACAAAACAAATATAGAGACTGGAAAGCTGGGTGTTTCAAATGTGTTTGAAACATTTCAATATCCTAGCGTGCGGTGAGCACCACGGTGACAGAGTTCCGGTAAAACATAAGATCGCACCTAAGCAAATTGGCGTGGTATGGTACGCGGTTATATCGGTGAATGTTAATGACGAAACGGAAGTGTAGACCATGATCAAAACTTTGGAATAATCGAAAATTGATATTTTGAAACTGACAACCCTGCCTTTCGAATTACCCCCCCGTGATCGGATGCCGAAATGAGTAAGAGAATATATGTGTTTTGCGCTATTCACGTGTGCAGTGTCCGTATCATCTCAAAATCCCGGCTCAAATCTATCCCCAAAGGGATCTGCATCGGTATCAAATGACCATCTCTTTCAAAACATAAATATTATAATAAGTGTTATTAAGGAGGGGGGGGGGGCACTAACATAAGTCTTCCACAAGTTGGAATCTCATGCTCGTGTTATGGCCTCCCAACGTAACCCTAAGCGTGTATTTCACTTGGCAAGAAAAACACCCAACACGTATTTTGGTTGATTTTGCTTCCCAAACAAGTAGCCTACTTTGGGCTTGATTTTGCAACCCTTAACGATGTTTTGGTTTAATTTTAAAACCCTAACAAGTAGTTTTGCATGACAGTTTACCCTAAATGAGTAGTTTTAAATGTGCCTTTAACACTTAACAGGCTATAGGCTCTTATTGTAACTTGCTCTGAAATGTGTACACATGAATTTATTTGAAGTTTTTGGATTTCACTTTTTTGTGTACAAAGCATCAATTTGCGTAATATCTACCTGTACAACATACTGTAAATTTTACAGTAAAATCCTGGCAGCAATTCTCCAACAATTACCGTAACTTTACAGTATAGGGCCTACTGTAAAAATTAATTTAGTCAACGCTTAAAAACTATATATTTGGTTAGTTATTACAGAGATTGTTCATGTTTGGATAATAAAAAAGCACTGACGATACCCTAACTTAGTATTCCTATCCACATTTTTTTACAAGTGGCATATACTGTAAAATTTACAGTTTGTGGTAAACTGTATACAATCAACTTAAAAATAATACCGTAAAATGAATGAAAACCCTGTAAAAGCTTTTTATATGATTTATATACGTTTTACATTCCTTATATCATATTTTTACCAAAACTCATAGTAGTGTATAATGTTGTTGTTTACTCCTTAAAAGTCCCCTTGGCCCGATCGCTAATAAATCCCTGTCCCCTAAGTCCAGATTTTAAAAACCGAAGTGGCCAAATTTTTGGTATCAGAAGAAAGCTACTATTTTCTCATTTACCC